>PVHP010016124.1:0-36369 GCA_004024765.1 Zapus hudsonius | reverse complement strand
TGTTAAATAAAGTAAAATAAAATGAATTGTCTTATAATGAGAAATTAAATCACCAAAAGTAAAATTGAACATGTGGGGAGTGGCCTGAAGAAGTAAATATGATTAATATATCTTCATGTCTTACAGTAACATTTGTTCTTTTGTGAACTTTTTAATAAGAATAAAGATGATACATGAGGGCCCGAGGAGATAGCACAAAGGGAAAAGTTCTTGCCACCCATACAAGCCTGATGACCTGAGTTTGGATCCCTGGAACCAATAGAAAGTGCTGGTCTTCCTACACAGTGCTTGGGATCCCAGTGCTCGAGGGAGACATGAAATCCCTGGGGCTCAATGGCCAGCTATTCTAAATTCACCAAAGAGTTCTAGATTGAGTCAGTGAGCTGATCTTGAAGAATAAAACTGGGGAGTAGTTGATAAAGACAACAGCATGTTCCTCTGGCCTCCACATGCACACACAGCCCACACGGACATGACATGCACCTGCACATATACCATACTTAAAAAGATACTCGAATATATGTATAGTTCAGAAGTAAGAGGCTTACATTATTTTTAATAGATAATTAACAAATGTTCATCAAATTCCAAAGAGGAATTTGAAAGATAATTATTGTGGGCAAGTATAAGTACATGATTTTCACTGGTACATTTTTTGATATCTTTATTATTCAAAGTTAGATACATTGTATAGGTAAATATTGTGTTAGTATCCCATTTCCTTCCTCTCTGTCCACAACACACTGGGTATCCTCCTCAGTGGGCATTCTGGATAAGGAAATTAAGAAAAAAAGTTTGCATTCCATGTTCTGAATTACTCTCCTCCTCTCTGCTTTGGGCTACCAGGAAGAAGTTGTGAAATTTCTCATTCAAAGTGCATCAGGAAAGTGTATCACAATTAACCTGTAACGATCTAACTCTCCGATGGAGATTCTGTTTATATTTTTCAGAAGGCTCCGAGAGGGCTGTGACTCCTCCAACCCTACCATTGAGCCACAGGCCGATAGCTGTCTTCCTGGCAAGAGATGCCACCCCAGACTTACCGTGGAGGATCCACATGGAACCCCGCAGCCAGTGATGGGAGAAGCAAGAGAACTATAACCATAGCCAATCGATCAACCAAGGATGAACCAGAGAAACAGACACCAACAATTTTAAACACAACCTAAAGCAGAAGTACAGAGGCCCCTAAGGCCTCAACAACAAAGCAGCCTTAATACTCACCCACCGTGACTCAGGGAACTGAGCGGAAGAGGGGGCAGAAAGATTGTAAGAGTCATGGTGGGGGAGAATATCCAGAGACATTGCCCACCTCAGTAACAACATGCAAAGGGGGTGGAACTGGGTTGACTCCTAGGCTGTTCACAACCCCCTACCCCATAGACTGATCCAGACTCCCACGGAGGGGGATATCCAATTGACCAGGATCAGGGGAGAGGGAAATAGGGGAAGTGGAGACATCAATGCATTATTCCCTTATTAAGTGTATCTAATTATGGATAATAAAATATTTTTAAAAAGTCAAAGAGGTATTGGGAGATGGCTCAGTGGATAAAGTTGTTTTTTCGAAAGCCTGCTGGTCTGGGCTCAATTCCCCAGCACCCACATAAAGCCAGATCCAAAAAGTAAAAAAAAAAAAAAAAAAAGCGCATCAACATTGTCCTTTTATTTATGTTACATATGGGGGTTTCAGCGTGACTCTTTTGGAGGAGAAAAAAAAGAGAGATTGTTAACAGTTTTTGTTAATATCTAGGAGAGACTGGAATTACAAGTAAAATTAAAGTTCAAATGGATTACAAGCCTTACTTCCTGATGACTTAGTCATGAAAGAGAATGAAAGTGTTCAAGCAAGGTGCTTTTCTTAGAGTTCTGAGGAGCTTGGGCATTCGCTCTCATTGTGAATTCTATAAGAATCTATTGGAGCTGTTAAATCTCCAGGAACGTCATTGAACTTTAAATTTATATGCAGACTTATCCCATAAAATTGGGGAGATACACAAACATATTCAGTCATACTGCTAAATCACCCCATATTATGATTTAATTGTGATCCCGTTGGAGGATTTACTACATAATTCAACACCATTAAAACCTCATTTCTCTCACTGCACAGTAAATGCAGATATGACTTATAACCTAACAACTACTGGAACTTTAAAATACTGTTAGATGTCATTCTGGATGTGAAAAACACTGCCTCAGACCCGTTCTCGTGTACCATAGAATTGTACAGGGAACAGGTACACATTCTTTGACTCCTGATTTATGAGGAGCATTATGATATGAAAAGAGTTATATGGCAGTATGTTACTAGTTTTAATATTTTAGCTAGCTTTGGGAATCACTAGCTAATGGTAGCAATATGACTTTCATTGTCCATTTGGAACAGTAATAGTAGTTTGTCATATAGATTCAGGAAGAACATTCATATCCAACTAGATTTACAAACTCAATGTGGTTGTGATTTCTTTATAATTATCACATTCAGGAAAAAGTTTGCATTGAGATCCAACATTTTTCTGTAACTTGTAGAACAGTTAATGATATGATGGACAAAAACAAAGCCAAATTTAAATGTATATTCTCTATCAAGCTCTGGGATAAATGATTACAATTCATTCAGTTAGTAACTAGGATAGAAATTTTTTTTCATTTTAGAGAAAAGAACATTTTACGGGTTAAAAAACTGATCCAAAATAATTAGCTTAATTGTCATACATAACTCATCACTGATTTTTTTTAAATTGTTTATATTGTTGTCCTTGCATTGGGGATTCAAAAGTACTCTTTTCTAACTCTCTGGTAAGTTATGGAGCCTGACAATGGTCAACTGGGGAACATTGGTTATTTGGCTCAGAAATACACATTTCTGAAGACTCACATTTTGAAGACAAAAATGGAGGGATAGATTCCGCTGGAACCTAAGGAGATAGTAGAGACATTTGAAACATGGTATATACCTTATTTCCAAATACAGAATATAAATGTCTTCCTGTCTCTTTAAGAATTGTTAAATGGCAAAAACCTTTCATAGCTCTGCAATGACTTGGTTGGCGAGATCCAAAGGGAGGGATGTAATGGATTCATTTGTAGTTGCATTATTTAAAACTTTGAAGAAAACATGGACCAAAACCAAAGATACAAGATAAGAATAAATGAAAACAGAGATGAAAGGCAAATACAGAATGAGGACAAGTACCATATCACGAAGTAAAATCTTCAGGGATGGTAATAAAGTACAAAATGAAACGGTGCAGATCCAAGCCAGTAATAAACATCATAAAAAGGTGAAGGCTACAGACATTATTGGTTTGTGTTGGACAATAAAGTAAGTGGATGATGGGCAAGCCCCAAAAGAAAATTAACCAGTCTAACAAAACACCTCATCTGCAGATCATAATTCTTCACCATGCACAAACTCAGTGAGAAACATTACTATTCAGAGCTGTTTAAAATTCCTTCTCATCGCTGGACAAATCAATCAAAAGCAGCTGATGGGAGGAAAGTTTTTATTTTGGCTCACAGTCTCGAGAGGGGCTTCATGAGGGCAGGGGAAAGCATGGCAGGAGTAGAGGCTGGGCATCCCCTCTGCCACAGCAGATGAAAAAGAAAACAGGAGAGTTAGCCAAACTCTGGGAAGAGAAAGCTGGCTATAACACTTCAAAGCTTACTGAGAACACATCCCCTCCAACAAGTCTCCATCTTCCAAATTGCCATCAGCTAGGGATCAAACATTCAAAACACATGAATATATGGGGTGCATCTGACTCAAACCACCACAATATCTACGATGCTTTCCTGTCCTGTACTGTTATTTTGATGTAGTGAAAGAATATTGTATACCCTGACAGATAAAAATGATGCAATGATTTGGTTAAATGGGTGCTTTTCAACAATAGCAAATGTAAGAAGGAAACATTTGTGATCTAAGAGCTCCAGAGGCAATCAAGCAATATTTATGATCCTACACAAGATGTCTATCTAAGATGTCTCAGTGGAATTCCTCCACTGCATCAGAAGTCTGTGAAAGGGAATAAACTTGAGTGAGTCAGAATTTCATTATACAAAAATATCCATTTAATCAAAAAATGTAGCACTTTTTTGGAGGGGGAGATAGTGAAGTCCTAAACAGAAAATTTGGTGTATGAATAAATTTATAAAACAGACAATTCAGGAGCTGAGGAGATGGCTCAGTGGATAAAGCTAACCTGGTGACAGCAACAAGGAATTACAATGAGAAGGAGAACTGGACACCCTGCCTCAAAGGAGGTGGAAGGTGAGGACTGACACCAAGAAAGTATCATGCTGTGGGTGGTATTTGTATGCACACAGGAACACATACTAACACACACACACACACACACACATCAGCAAACATATCACATACACTCACCAAAAGTAAAAATTAACAATCTTCAAGTTGTCATTCATTCTGCTTGAAGCTTTCAGTCCTGAGAATTGTTGTTTAACCTTCGCTCAAACCATGAGATCTATTAAAATGCTAACCAACAGTCAAAAGAATCCAAAGGCAAGCCACGTAATTCAGAAATATTTGCAGAAAACCCATCTGATCAAGGGTTATCATTTAAAATATGCAAAGAACTTTTTAAATCCAATAAGAAAAAATTTTCTTTTTTTATTGTCCATAATGAGTTACAACATTTAGTGGGCAAACAATGAGTTGTTATCCCCAATTCCCCTCTACCCTCCCCTCCCCACTCCGCTGGATAACCTCCTCCATGGGTCGTCCTTGTGACAGGGGAAAGTTTTCTTATAAAGTAAGTAAATGACAAAAGTAGTGATCATATCAAAGAAGATATGCACACGACATAAGAGCAGGCGGTAAGATATAGTCAATGACATGTTACTATAAAATCTCAAACAAAAACAATCACGCTATACATGCATCAGAGCACTTGGGATCCAAAACAGTGGCACCAAATTCTGGGGAGAGTAGGAAGTAACCACATGTTCACTGCGGGCAGAGCCAAAGGTATGTGCACATTTTGGAAGACAGTTTGTGGGCTTCTTAGAAAACTGAACATGCTCGTACCAAAGATTCAACAAGCCTGATCCTTGGTATTAACCCAAAGAAAATGAAATTTTATTTCCATGTGAAAACTTGCTCACAGAGGTTGATAACAGATTTTTTTCAGAGCTGCCAATACTTGGAAGAAACCAGAGACAAAGATGCCTTTTAGTGAGAAAAGAATAAATAAACTCTAGTTACATGTGAACAGTGTGATCTTATGCTATCCAGGAATCTTGACTGGCTGGAGTGCTGGGATTAAGGGAATGTGCCACCACACTGTGCTTGTTATTGAGACTTTCAATAATCTTGTCTAACATTTTTTCTGCCAAGTTATTTTTTAATCTAGTTCCCCACCTGAAATATCCAAATAAAAAGAAAACTCAGAGGAGCAATGTCTCTGGATGTTCTCCCTATGCTCATCCACAGAACTGTGGGACTTGTGGTGGTTTGAATGTCAATTCCTTAACCTCTGGGGTACGCATTTGAGCTGTCTGCTTAGTCCCCACCTGGTGGAGTTTTGGGGAAGTGGAATCCTGCTGCAGGAAGTTTGTCACCAGGGATGGACCTTGGGGCTGAGTTCAACCCTGTATGCTCAGAGCCAGCTCCTATTGGTTGTCTTCTCTTTGCTGTGGATGGATGATGGGAGTTTCCCCTGGAAAACCATGTAATAAGCCTGAAATAACCCATTCCTCCAATAAGCTGCTTCCAGGTGCATGTTTTGTCCTAACAACAAGAAGAAAACTATAGCAGACGTCCTACAAACATTCCATGAAAACCAGTGATGTAAAAGAAAATGCTTTCACTGCTTATCAAGACACAGGTTCTGCACTGGGCTTCTGCAGTATCATTTCCAGACCATATTCATGAGATGTATGACTCCAACAATTGCAAATCACACACAGCCCCTGGCTAGCTCATCTGGTTTCCTCCATCATGAGTTTGCACATGCTACTTCTGCTAGTACCACTGAGAAAATAAATCTCTCCTCAAGGGGATAAGATGGAGTGTGTTGTTGAGCCAATTATAGGTGATCATGACTGGGGAAAGAGGAATACAGGTTGCTCTGGGTAACATATTCTAATGTGGAAATGGTTTCATGACTGTCATGGTTTGATCCAGGTGTCCCCCACAAACAAGTGGGTGTGTTCTGATTGATCAATCCTCAGCTGATGGCAGTTTGGGTTTTACAACCTCGCTAGATCTGTGTTGTTGGGGGAAGGTTTATGGGGTTATAAGACAGCTTCCCCTTGCCAGTGTTTGGCACACCTTCCTGCTGCTGTTTGCAGTGCTGTGGCAGAAGTGATGTCCAGCCTCTGCTAATGCCATCATTTTCCCTGCCAGGATGGAGTCTCCCCTCCAGTCAGTAAACCAAATAAACCCATCCCTCCACAAGCCACTTTTGTTTGGGTTCTTTCTGCGCAGCAACTAGAAAGCTGATTACAACAATGACATATTCATAGTTTCAGACAAAAGAATTATGAATCAAGACTTATTTTCAAATACTTTGGTGGAAATATCAGGTAGATAGGCAAGTAGGAAAATACACTGAGTTTCAGACACTATCTTAGGGATTGGTAGGAGTTACCAATCTGTTAAATTACTACATTCCACCCCCCTACTCCACCTCCCGGAAAAAAGATATTAGGTCAGACACAGAGTTGGGTAATGAATGGCCATTAGCGAAACTAAAGATAGCCTAAAGTAATTTGGCTCTGACTTGCAACATTTCAACTCTCCACAAAGTTTTAATCAGTAAATTGACCTTCTAGAATCTTTAACACAAATTTGTCACTGTGCAGTAAGAGAGAGCAGAAGGGGTGGAAAGAATGTAAGAGCCATGGTGGGAGAGGATATCCAGAGACATCATCCCCCTGGGCAGCAATGCACAAAGGGGGAAGAAAAAAATAAAAACTAAAAAAAAAAAAAAGAAAAGAAAAAGAAAAACTGGCTACCTCTGGTGCAGTTCAGAACACCCTATCCTATGGACAGATCCAGTATGTGCACCGAGGAAGGACCCCAGTTGGCAGGGGACAGAGAGGAGGGAAACAGGGACACATTCACAAGAGTTGCTCATGTAATGTATATACTTACTCATAATAAAGATATTAATTTTTAAAAAATTCAGTACATACCATAATGATATTTTTTCTCTGTCAGTCATTTTTATAAAGCCTTCCTGGGCTCTGCATTTAGACAAACTCATCACTTTTTCTCTCTTACCCCATGTACCTGTCAAAAATCTTAATGCTCCCAAAATCCCTTATGATGTTTATTAATGACATATATATATAGATATATGTTGCATTTTAAGCTGATGTCATAATGAACTATAAGAAACTTTCATATTTTGGCTCTCCATATTTTCTGTCATGTGAGAACACAGTGCATGTCTACCCTGTTACACAACACCAGGCAGTGAACTTTGCTGGTATCTTCAACGTAGCATACAAGCCCCCAAAACTGTGAGAAGTAAACTTTTCAGTATGTATAAATTACTTGGTCATTGACATTCAGTTAGAACAGCAGAAGTGGATGAAGACACCTTCAAAAGAAATTTAGAACTGTTCTACCACTCTCCAAGGTCATGTTCCAGAATACATTTTCCAACTGGATTTTGTTGTCTGCAGCTACATTTCTGGATATCTCTGGAATATTCAGGAAGTTTAAATGTAGTTGTTTGCAGTGATGCTGACTAACCAATTAATCATAACAATTAGCCATGGCTATTGAACTACATATGCTTTCTGCTAGACATCGTGAATGAAAATAAGAAAATTCAGAGTTCATCCCATTGTGAGATAAGAGACATAGCCCTACACACACACACACACACACACACACACACACACACACACACACACACACACACACACACACACACACACACACACACACACACACACACACACACACACAGGATGAAAACTGTAATACTATTAAAGTGATGTTGACTGTCAGTCGCAGGATCAGGACCTTGGAGAGCTCCTTGCAGAACTGACAGAAAGCTGACAGTGGGCTCTGGGCACTGTTACATAAATAAGAATAAAAGCAGCCCTCTCAGAGAGGCACTGAACTGAGTTACCCTTTTAGGAGTGCAGCTTGAATAAGATAGCTATTAACATCATACCAAAGCTTCTGTTCCCAAAGATGGGGGTTAGTAGCCATGCAAGAGCAGATGGGACCAACTGAAGTAAGGCAGAGAGAGGCTTTGGGTCTCTTAAGAACAAAGGGAGCTTCTCCCTTTTATGAAGTCATCAGAGGAGGAAGAAAGTTCCAAGGCACATGGCTCAGCCTATGTCAGGAGGGCCACAATGGCATGGGAGTCAGGAAGGCACTAGACAGGGCCTGGGGCCTTCACTCAAGTGGCCTTGGACATTTCTTGGAGGCAAGAAGCAGGCTGAATTTCCTTTGCCACTTAGCTTTTGTCTCCGTGTGTGTGTGTGTGTGTGTGTGTGTGTGTGTGTGTGTGTGTGTGTGTGTGTAGGTGGCAGAATTCATCATGTTCACAGCAGCTACAGTGAGAAAGGATTTTCAAAGAGAAACTCACAATAAGCAGGCGTGGCTGCCTTCACAGCAGACCAGACCTTGTCTTTTCAATCAACCTCATCTTCATTAACAGGCATTATCCTGGAACAGGCATGAACTCCAATTGTGCTTACTGCTTGGCAAGGAATGCTGTCTTTAAAATGCTAAATCCACCACAATGAGTTTTGGAAGGTACATTAGGAGACTAATCCGGTGTTCTAATTTTGGAAAGTAGGTCGATCCTAGATTGGAATGTAAAGCATGTTTTTATTTTCATAGTCTAATGACTCATGGTGGTGTTTTGAAGGTAAAGCATCTCCCATAGACTCATGTGTTTTCAGTATTTGGTCTTCATCTGTTGGGGAAGTGATGGAGCCTTTGGGAGTGGAGCAATGCTGGAGGAGATGTCACTGTGGTAGCCCTTGAGGTTCTTTAGTCCAGCCCACTGGGGGTTCAAGTCACCTCACTCTACCTTCTCCCTGCTGGGGTGGATGGAAGTGTGAATCTGCTTCCTGCTCTGCCAGGCTTTCCCCACCACGATGAAGCTTTCCCTTGAAACTGCACCCTGAAATAACCTCTTGCATCCAGCCAGCTGCTTTTGTTTGGCTGTTGTATCCTGGTGTTGCGGTCAGCATTCTAGTTGCTGCGCAGGAGAACCCAAACAAAAGTGGCTTGTAGAGGAATGGGTTTATTTGGCTTATGGACTCGAGGGGAGACTCCATCCTGGCAGGGAAAATGATGGCATGAGCAGAGGGGTGGACATCACTGGAAATAGCGCCAGGAAGGTGTGCCAAATACTGGCAAGTGGAAGCTGGTTTATAATCCCCATAAACCTGCCCGAACAACACAGCTCCATTGAGGTTGTAAAATCCAAACTGCCATCAGATCAATCTATCAGAAGACATTCATTTGTTTGTGGGGGACACCTGGATCAAACCATGACACCCGGCATGAGAAGGTACCTACAAGGCTCGTTTTGGTAAAAGTCTCTTTCTTCTGATATACGTTCCTTCTGTCTTCATTCATGACAAACCATGTTCCCCATCATGGAATCCTCTGCTGTATACACTTTAAAAGCAATTTTGAGCTGTCATGTTTCAAGTTTAAGTTTTTGTGGTGTGGATGATATGGAAGTGCTGTTTTATTGTAGTCATTCTTCCTGCCTCACCAACATTTTTCATAACTTAGTCATGAATCATATCATACAATCCCATTTTAGGGGATAAATTTGTCATGATTTGATCTTGATAGAGTTGGAATTTTCCCTCCTTCCCTATGGGCTGGTATTTTTGTTTTATCTGTGATTGACTTTGATTGATTCAATATTACTGACTTCAATAAGTCATATTTGCTTCACTGATTTTCAATCAGCTGATACACTCCTAGTTATTAGCTATAATGAGTCAAAAGTGGCTAATTTTTATTCTAAACAACAAAAGAGTTTTTCCCACATTAGAATTCATGATGTTGGTTTTTTCCCACTTTCATACTGTTGTAAGTAAAATTTCTGTCAATTATGAAATGTGGTAAGTGTTGGCAAGAGCGCATTCAATAAAATTACATGTTCTACTATGTTGTAGGTGGAACTTGACTTGTGAAATGACTTACTATTCCAAGGTCATTCCTTCTTATCAGAGTTTTCAGAAAATCCAGTTGTCATGTACTTTGCATCTTTGCAATACACTTATGCGCACACCCACACCACCTCCTTCCCTTTTAATGAACATCCGGGGTGGTATCATGTGCAGAGTCATTGCTGCTTTATAAAAAGGTGCAAAGAGGCTTAATTCTGCACCAGGTAACAGAACTGACACAGCGTAGCAAAAATAAACTTTTTTTAAAGTTGGAATGGTAAGGAAAGTAGTACAAAAAAATATCCTTTTTTGAGTCTCTGTTACATTTGTCAACACAGATAAGAAGGGCAGTGAACCAAGTGAATGAGAAATATTTCCTGAAGAGAAAATTTGTTTTAATCCACAAACAGCTTGTGGTACAGCTATCATTAAGAATTTTAAGCAAAAATTACAAGACAGAGGGTCACATTAACACTACATATTTTTTAAAATGTGAAGACAAAACAAATGTAAGAGTTGTAGAATGTTATGACAAAAAGTGTTGCCCAAAAACATGTATCAAACTGGACAAATAACAGACACCCCATGAGAGAAGATATAAAATGGGAAACAATATTTATATAATATTTAGAAACCATATGTCATCTACCCTGCCTACAGTTTCTCACTTCTCAGGCTCACTTCTCTATTATCTATATTAATTTCTACATTAATTCATAGACTCCAGAGGAGATGATAAGAACAACCCACACATTTTTACAGGAGACTGACATGTAATTGTGTAAATTTAGTAGTCTGATATTCAGTTATAGTTCAGGGAGTAGTAATAATGATAATCAAATAACTTCCATGAACAGTCCTACTATGAAGCTTGCTTTCTGCATTGAGCCCATTGTATCTGCAAAAATTAAACCTGAGTCAAATCTGTTAATTTTGGAGCATTCGGAGTAATCACTTTTGTAGTTTTCCCATGTCTTTTTTAGGTTGTTTGGTGACAGGATGAAAATTTTTTTGGTCTATCACTGTGATCTGTCTCCATATTATCAACCTGGAGAAGTCTTTCCTTCCCATGTGATCTTGGATTAATTAATGCAGATTACTGACACATACTTTCTGACCCCATCTAGAGGCCTCAGGGTCCCACTGATTTTTCTGTGAGATGCCTTTCCCTCTTAGATGTTTCCTACAACCTGCTATTATTCTCGTGGCTGGCCTATCATGGATGGAGACTGATTTTATTTGTGATACTTTAACAAAATATCATAGAATTGTTGACATATAATGAACATATTTTTTTTTCACAATAATAAAGGTTGTAAATTCCACAATTGAGGCACCAGAGGGTTTGGTGTCTGGTGAGGGCCTGTTCTTTCTGCTTCCAAAATGCCATCTTGTTTGTGTGGTAGAAACGATGTATGGGAAAATTTGTCATGTCTTAACATGGTGCAAGAACAGAAGATCTACTCCCTCTAACTCTTAGGGATTTAATACATTACAGGGCTCTAGCTTTGTCACTCAATCTTCAAAGTGATTGTCTCTTAATACCAGCATATTGGTCATTAAAATTCTACAGGTAAACTTTGGGGACACATTTAAATTACAGCAGAGAGTCTGTAAACATATGTCGTGTACAAAGAAACCAATGAAACTGAAGATCATCATGTTGAAAGGAATATGCCAGACTTTAAAAAAAGAAAAATGTCACATATTCTCATATGAATAATCTTGAATTTTTTAACAATATGAAAATCAGAAGGGTTCTATTTGGGAAAGGGAAATTGATGGGAGGAAGCAGGTGGACAGGAGAAGGTAATGGGGGAAGAAAAAAAAGACAAAAAAAAATGCTTGGGCAGTTTATATATTTTATTTCACTTCTTTGTAAAGAGCATATATAAAAAATATGAAACATGATGTTTTAGGTAATTGTCTTGGCTTCCATATCCATCAGTGAAATTGCTATTTCTTTCTGGTTTCTTTTTTCTTTTCTTTCTAGTGTTAAAATGATCTGAGAAATCTACTTTGTTGGCAAGTTGCCACTATACACTATAATTAACTGAAGCTCTCATGCCCTGTGTTAGACCTTTAGGCTTATTCACCCTGAATAACTACGACTCTCCTACTTATATTTTTACTTCTCTTCTCCCAGCTCAACCACGACAGTTCTTTTCTGTATCTTTGTGCATATAAAAGACTGAATAATATTTCTTTGTATATGTGAGTATTTGCATATGTATATGTTACTATAGATGCATGAGGGTCTCCTTATTCATTATGCACTGGTGGACTTGGGTTGTCGCCATAATTTGCTATGCTGACATTATTTAGTCAGTGATACAAAACCATAAAGACTTCTGTGATTTTCTGTGTGTATACCTATGAGCCAATTGTTTTCTTTTATGTATCTCTCAAACAAGACAGTATTTCTTGGAAATAAACACATGATTCAAATCTCCCAATTTCTTGGAGACAGAAATGGAAAAAGCAAACCTACCTCCATGATGGTCTACCCATATAAACTATTAGTGCCTTTGAAAGTATGAGCCATGCATCAAAACAACCTAACTGCTAATCACCACATGTTAATGAGCCTTAAATGAAGACAACTTGTTTTCTTTTTTAATTTAAGCAAGTGTAAAGTAAATGCAGGCATATTAGAAACTTTCTGTACGTGTTCTTAATTTCAATCCCTGCTTTGGAAAGACATACCATTTATGCACTCTTAAATGAAAATGTTTGCCTTCCTTTGGTATAGACACAGGAAATACACTTAACAGTTTCAGCTCGGTGACAAAGCTCCTCAGCCTGAAATATTTTGAGTCAGGTCTTTTGTTTTTATTATTTGTTGCCTGTTGTTATTGATTATTTGTTTTGTTGTATTTTCTTGTGTTTTGAAAAAGGGGAACTGGCTTTCATTAAGATTCCAAGCCTGACAGTTATTGTCTGTATTGATGTTGATTTTGATATGGTTTTGTTGTTTGGATAGTGGCCTGTTGGCTCATTTTTATTTCCATCCTTTTTAAAGAGCATACCTCTCTCTCTCTCTTTCTCTCTCTCTCTTTCTCTTTCTCTCTCCTCTCTCCCCATTTTTCTCTCCTTCTTTTCTCCTTAATAGAGTCTGAGAGGGAAAAATCTAGATATGCCAGCGTCAGACATCATCATAGTTCCTAGTCTTGAAAGATGACCATTTCCTCTTAGGCTTGTAAGGTTTGGAAGCTAGCCTTGTACTTTCCTTCATTTGCATGAAACCATCACACAGGAAGGGTTCAATGGAAATCTCCTGGCTCCTCACATTCAGGCGGAGTTTTGGCCCCATGGAAGCAGCAGAAACAGGCTGACAGAACCTGGGAGGGTGCAGAGTGTCAAAGGGATTTAATTCCCAGAATAAGGTGAGACACTTAAAAGCTTCTACTCAGACTATTTTAATGCTAGGCCCTCAGGCAATAGTTCTTATTTTATTCTTCACAACCAGTACCCAAAGTGATGGGGGGAGCATTGCTGCCCTAGCAGCAGTTTGTGGGCCCCCTCAGGCCTGGAAGCACTTGTCACTGATGCCTTGGGCAGTGTCAGCAGGTGAGACTGTAAACCAAGTTAGCAATTTCCTCTAATCAGCTGCTTCAGATCAGGTGTTTTGTCCCAGCAAAAAAGAAAGTAACTATAACAATGATGGAACAGATATGTTTGTGTGATTACATAATCTATGTCCATAAAAAAGTTTAAACGTATGCTTCCCTTTGAGAAGCAGTGCTTGGGTCTGGGAATATAAGCAGAGGCACTGCACAGGTGTGAGCACAGGTCCTAGGGTACATGAGAGAGCCAGTCCTGGTGCAGGTCTGAGTACAAGTCCTAGTGTGAGGGTGAGCACAGCTGCTGGTGTGGGTGTGAATACAGGTCCTCTTATGAGTGTAAGCACAGGCTTCAGTGTAAGAGTGCGCAAAGGTCCTGGTATGAGTGTAAGAGCAGGCCCTGGTGTGTGTGTGTGTGTGTGTGTGTGTGTGTGTGTGTGTGTGTGAGTCCCAGGTTGATCTTGAACTCACAGAGATTCTCCTAGCTCTACCTCCCAAATGCTGGGATTAAAGGCATGTGCCACCATGTCTGGCTGAATATTACCTATTTCATACCAAATAAAAGATGGTTCCTTTAAAAAGTAATTTCTATTGAGAACTTTAGTATATTACCATAATTTCAATTTGTCATATTTCCATCAGGCTATCTTCTTCTCTCCCCTTCCCCCTCCCCCACTCTACTGAGGTCCTTCCTCTTTGGACATTGGTGATCACTGTGGGGTCACAAATGTGCCAGTTGATTCTTACCTGGAGGACAGTACCCACAGTATGCCTTCCCACCCTGTGGCTCTTATATTCTCTCCAAGCTCTCTTCTGCTGTTCCTTGACTCTCTGAGGACATGTCAGAAATCTTCTTTAGAGTTGAGCTCTTGGCAGGCAGTCTCTTATTTTCTGCTTTGATGAGTTTTGACTCTCCTCAGTGTCTACTGTCAACTCCATGGAGAAGGTTCTCTGGCTAACAGTAAAAGCAGAACTCACATTTAATTGGCAACTTCATCTGCAGTGTTTACTGGGACCTGGTGGGCGTGGTAGAGTTGACTAACCCAGTGCTAAACACTGGACTTTTTCTTGTAATTTTGACGAGTCTTGGGTCATCCTGATATTTGCAGCCTTCAGTAAAAAACAGGTTATCTAAAATGTGGATCTTATCTTTCTTTTAGACTATATAGACATTTATTGTTTTAGAATAATTCAAATACAAATTTTGTTACAACAAGCAAAACCTGTGTTTGGGGAGTTAATTTGTTTGAAAACTTTGAATTAACAGAAGACACCTGTTAATACAAAGGTGACCAAATGTAGGGAATTGCAATAAAAACTGAAGGATTATTTCATATTAAGTTCAGTTTTTCAACTCAAAGAACTTCTTTAGAATAAAAATTCTGAAACATGGAAGTCAATATTTGTCTTTAAATTGATCCTATCAGTTAGTAGAAACACAGAGCACAACACAGACTTCTCTGTGACCAGCATTAATGAGTGAAATAACTAATTGGGACTGAGTCAAATGGCGTGAATAAGACATAAATATTAGGAGTAGCAAATGTTCACCTTAATGCTGACTGAAGAGAATTTTAATGCTCGAATTTGCATTTTCTCATTCTTCTAGGTAGTTAATAATATCCACCTCACCAGACTGTTATATCAATAGATAGCAGCAGACACATTCAAAAGCTAAGGAATCCCATTAATATAAAATGAAGGAAATCCATTATGTTAGAAAACTCTGAGTGTTTCTAAATTGCCTTGTGACATTTTCAGCATAACAATGTATAACCTTCTTTAACACTGCTCCAGTGAGGGTGTGATTTATAGTCTTTGTGAATGGCTTTGTGTTCATTAATAAAGTGCTTATAAAATATGATTACAATTGTGCGAATTTCACATCTGCACTTTTCTGAAGTGGATCCTACTGGAATCTTTGATTGCAGGCACATCAGATAATGTTGAGTGATGATAGCTACTATTAATGTATCCATCAAAAATATATAAAGACACACTGGGCGTGCTGGCCCACACCTTTAATCCCAGCTGAGGTAGGTGGGTTGCTGTGAGTTTGAGGGCAGTCTGGGACAACAGAGTGAGTTCCAGGCTAGGCTGGGCTAGAGTGAGACCCTGCCTCTGAAAAAAAAAATGGGACCTGGAGAGATGGCTTAGCATTTAAGGTGCTTGCCTGCAAACACTAATGACCTGTGCTTGATTCCCCCGGTACCCACATAAAGCCACAGATGCACAAAGTGGCCTATGAATCGGGAGTTCTTTTTGTAGCAGCTGGAGGTCCTAGAAGCACTTTTCTCTGTCTCTGTGTTCTCTCTCTCTCTCTTTCTCTCTCTCTCTCTCTTTGTCTCTCTCTCCCTCTCTCTCCTTGCAAGTAAAGAAATAAAAAACAAAAACATATATGTGTGTGTGTATTGTGACTACATTACTAGTGAATACATTTGGACCATCCTCTTGTATAAAAGGAAGTAAATGATCATTTTTCATTATAGAAACGCCATAAGCAAAGCTTCTCAAGGAGTAGAAAATTAATCTGTGAACATAATATAAGACTTTGGTCTAATGCAGACACGGGAATAGGGAAATGATACTGCAGCTCTGCAGGTGCTGTGCGGCCCCAGGCATGGGCAAGGGATGGCACAAGCAGTTGGATGTCACTGCCCACCGCCAGCGGGGGCAATGATAAAACACACACGCACACACAAACACACACACACCGCTTATGGGTGGAAGAACGAGCATTCTCTCTTTATTGCTCTCCCTTATTGCTCTCTTCCCATTGACAAAAATGAAACAACATATATAGAGCCTCTTGGCCAATCAGAGAGCTATTCGTCAGTCAACGATAAAAACCTGTGCATACGGTGAGCATAATAGCCAATCAGGACTACCTCCTGAAACTTATTAAGACAAGCCCCTCTTGGCAAGCTGCCAGGTGCAGTCCTGAGATTAAGCCAGGGTGTGCCTCCTTGAGCCCCCAAAGGCTTTCGCCCCAGACAGTTGGATGTGGGAAATCATGTGCTTAAATCTATAGGATCTGGTGACTGGATGGAAAGAATAAGGAATAGCAGTGAAAGGCTACCATAGGGAGCAAATAGTGTCAACTTTGTAAAAAGATGAGAAAGATAGAGACCCAGGTAGCCATTTGTGTCTGCGATAAAGGAAGCATATTTCACATTCTTATTCACCCATCCTATTCTTCTTTCCACTTTCATTTCTTTCACACATTGGGAAACAATTATCATAGTGGCTACATAGTTGCAGATGAAATTAAACCCAAATAGTTTGAAGGTCACAGTTGCTTGATGTGCATTATGTAAAAATTAGTAAATTATTTAAGTTGTTTAAACCTTTAATTCCTTAAGGGAAAAATACCTTATTATGAAGCTTAACTATGAATACACACACACACACACACACACACACACACACACACACACACACACCAGGATGTTGCAGTTACCTTCTCGTTGCAGAAAAAAAAGCAGCTGATGGGAGGAAAGTACTAATTTGGCTTATATTCCTGAAAGGAAGCTCCATGATGGCAGGGAACATCATGGCATGAGCAGAGGCTGGACATCATCTCAGCCAGGAGTGGAAAACATCAGCATGAGATTAAGCCAAACTCTGGCAAGGGAGAGCAGGCTCTAACACCCCTAGGCTTGCCCCTAACAGTATACCTCTTCCAGCATGGCTCCACCTCCTAAATTACTATCACCTGGGACCAAGTATTCAGAACACATCAGTCTATGGGGGAAGGGGGATCTGAATCAAACCACCATACAGGGAGACATGTAACTATCAACCAAACAAACAAATGCTGGTTTAAATGTACATGTAGTTTGGTGATATTAGAAATTATAATCTTTCTGAAGAAGAGAATCTCAAGAAAATAGGACACTTGCAATTTCTCTCTCTCTCTTCCTCTCTCTCTTCCAACCCTAGCCCACCCCTTAACACCAAGCTTGTTTGAAACAAGCAATTACAGTTACCCATTAGCAACAGGGTATAACTAAGATTGAACACTGGGGGGGTGGGGACCAAGATTATGCAGTGGGAAATTTCCCAGTGCTTTTACTCTTAGAGACTGGACACATGTTGGATAATGCACAGTGGATATGACTACATGCATGGAATAAACATTGAATGTGTAATAAAGTTGAGGAGACTCAGAATTAAAAAGGATTGATATAGAAATGAGTATTAGAAAATGGTAATATGTCAGTGGATATGTTTGTCTCTTTAATGATATTTGATTCCAGAGTCTTAAGAGCAAAAGATTGGAACCATCTGGAAATAGTGAGGGACTTGTATGTAATCTGATGAAGGGAATGATAATTGAGTCATTGTTATACATGCTACATGGTTTTAGTCCTACACTATGGGAAACATATATTACATATACACCTCTAAGGAGGGCACTAAATAGCATATGGTAATGTTTTCAAGAGCCTCCCAGAAATTCAAACTCACTATGAAATATTCTGCAGTAGCTTCGACAAAAGCCACATCTTCAGAGGAACAAGGAGAGCATGGATAATAAAGTTAATGTGGTTAGCATATTGCTGAAAGGAGGGAGAAGGCGAGGAAAATACATCAGTGCGAGAGGAGATTTGAGTAGAAATTTTATGTTTGTCTTTATAGTTCAGAGAAACTTGGACATATTAATTTGGACAATAAATAATTCAGGGAAAATCAAAGCAATGGAAATGCATGTTGAAGATTCAAGAATTAAAGAAAGGAAAAACTGACATGAAGAATCATAGATCTTTGGAACAGAATCTATTATTTTATAGGATAAAATGCATGTGCTGGTTTCCATTGTTATCTCTGTGAGGCCGAAAGGCACATCTGTTTATATGCTTAGTGCTCAGTGGAGCTTATAACATTCTGTCTCTCTCTCTTCTTTCCTTTGGGTTATTTTGTTTGCTTGTGTTGTGTGTTTGCTGTAATGTCTCTGTGTATCCCACTCTAGCTGAGGATTTTTTACGTAGCCCAAAGTATCCTGAAACTTATTATCCTCCTGCCTCAGCAAACCAAGTCCTGGAATTACAGATGTGGTACCATGCCCATCTCTGATTACAATGTTCTCAAAGGTAGACTTATATAGACAACTTGTTAAATTTCACATACAAAATTGTGCAAAAGACTGTTGACAATGTGCTGTACAGGTGACATTAAGGGGAAGTGATCTATTTCTGCCTCAGGCTTTAGGAAAGCAGACTCAGAGAAAGTGACATTTCATCTGGGTTTTGAAAGATAAGTAGACAATTTCCAGACAAAGTAGAAGAGACAGACATTGCTAGCACAGTTTTAATATATGGACATCAAGACCTGACCAAACAGACGTGTTCCAGGGTCTTCCATAAGTTCACTGTGACTCCAACAGAGTTCATGCCTTGAAGTTTAAAGCAAAGGTATAAAATGTGAAGACATTTTGTAAGGACTGCCTTTCCAGCTACACTCAGCAGTTCAGACCTCATCTTTCTACACCCAGAGAGCTAAGCAACACGAAGCTTCATTTTAAACAGAACTTTCAGGAGATAGCTCTAAAATATCAAGGATCTTCAGGTCTACTTTTTTTCTTTTTGTGTTTGAGTCAAAGTTCTATGTGGTACACTTCATGTAGCTCAGGCTGCCCTGGGGTTTGTGATCTCTGGCTTCAGCTTCTTGAGAGCTGCCCTGACATTGTGGACCACCACCCACCACCACACCACCCCGCCACCCACCACCCCACCACTGGGCTAAAGGTTTCCCAGAGATCAAGAGATGGTTGCCAGTAAAATCTCGTGACTGTTCCTGGATTTTCTTCATAAACACACACACACACAGAAAGAGTGCATGTGAGAGCGAATATGTAATACATGTGTTGCTGGCTTTCTTGACTTTCCTATTTACATATATTGAGTATATTTCTCCAAATTAATAGGTAAAGTTCTAAATTATTGCTTTTTAACAGATACCTGATATAGATTGCATACATTTAGATCATGATCAAGCCTGGATAATTTTAATAGGAGAAGCACCGTGATTACTTAGATGATTTTGGTAAGAATGTAGAAGAACTGAACCCTGTGTGGTGGTGCACACCTAAAGCTTCAAGAAGAGGACCATGAATTTGAGACCCATTCCGGGACACAGAGACACTTTCTCTAATGGAAAAACAAAAGACAATGGAGGAAATCTGATTGTGGGAATGAGAAAATGGTGGCAAAGGGTCACTGTATTTGTTATGAGAATATTCTAGCCAGAGCTTGAAGCAATAGACCAGATAGCTAGAAAAGAGAACTGGAATCAAAGAGATACATCAGAAATGATATTCACAGTTTTAATCTAATTAGATCTCAAAATTGGTGAGCACTGAAAGGGTTAAACACAGGCCTAGGTTGAGCTTTGCCTACATTATTCAAAGAAAGATGTCTCTTCAGGACTGGCCCTTAGCTAGCTACTAGGAGGAAATTTCTAAAGCAGCTTTGAATATTCTGCCTATAATTCTTTTTATCTGCCTGGGACCTTGTGATTCATCTCGTTTTGTTAGGGTAGGCGGGATAGATAGGTATAGGGGCTGCAGGCTGAATAGGTGCTTTCTTGGTTAGCAACGCTTAGGCCATTTTGTCACATACTGTTAGAAGAATTAGGCAAACCATGTGCCACAATGCCTTCTGTAAACTACATTACCTACATGTGAACTCACTAATGTCCATGTATTCATATACAGATAGATAGATAGATAGATAGATAGATAGATAGATAGATAGATAGATAGTGTGTATATCATGTATATTTATAATCATAATACCATAATAAATTGTAGTATATAGCTTTTCTAAGTTGAGGACCCTGATACAGAGAAAAGTCAAAGATATATAATTATCCCTGTAGAGAAACCACAAAAAATGGGGTATTCATGATGAAAACTAAGAATCACAGGAGGAATAAAAATTGTGGGTTAATGATAACCAGATATGTATCAGTGTGAAACATGAGAAAATTCAATTATGAAAGGGGGAGAAACAGAAGAACCATGAAGCAAAACTCAAAAGAAGAAAGTGAATAGAATTAACCTTTCTGGTAACACATGGTGTCCTTCCACCCACAGCCAAGATCTAGAGCATTCTGTCACCCCATGTACTTTCCCAGGGCTCCTCTCAAGTTATCTCCACCACTAAAATGCTATGAGTGTGAATTTATTACCCCAGTTAATGTAGTTTATCTTGATCTTCATACGAATGGATTCAGGGATTAGAAACCCTGATCTGGTCACATTTTCATCAATAAGGCGTCTATGAGATTGATCCATATTTTCTATATATGTGTTATTTGTTCAGTTTTGTCACTAAACACAGTTCTGTAGTAAGGATAAATTATAGCCAAGTGTGTGGTAGACAAAGTGATGTCCCTGGCCTAATATCTACAACTGTGAGCACTGCCTGAGTTTCAAAGGCTTTGCACATGTGACTAAATTGAAGATTATCAGTTGGAAAGACATGCCAGGTTATCATTTTAGATTGAATGAAATCACAGTGATACTTGCAAAAGAAATTAGGAGGTGAAACAAAAATGAACAGCAATATAATA
Organism: Zapus hudsonius; assembly: GCA_004024765.1. Taxonomy (NCBI): domain Eukaryota; kingdom Metazoa; phylum Chordata; class Mammalia; order Rodentia; family Dipodidae; genus Zapus; species Zapus hudsonius. The sequence goes on along the minus strand of PVHP010016124.1, from coordinate 15,100 downwards.
ATGGAAGAAAGGATAGCCTTGACGACCAAGAAAAAAGGGGTGCTGTCTTTTCTAGAAGCTGAAAGAGATGAGAAACAGATCCTCACCTCACATATCCAGAAAGAACTAGCCCTGGCAACAACAACCTCATTTTAGTAAACTGAAACTTATTTCAGAATCCTGACTTCCAGAATTATAAAAAAATAAATTAATGTTGTTTCAAGTCACTAAGACTCTGGTAATTTTACAGCAGAAATACAATACTAACACAAGTTGTTAACCAATCTGTTCATGGATATGAACATTATTTCTAGATTGGAAAAATTATGAATAACATTTCTATGAATATTTTCACAGTGCTTTCTTGTGTGAAAATTTTCTTATTTTCAGGAGGTATAAGAATAAAATTTCTAGAAAACAAAAGTTATATGTTCATGTATTAAAAATATTATTTCCATATTGAGTCAAATAATATATACTCTCAACAATTTCTTCACATCTTGACAAGCATTTTTAAAATTTTTAAAATATTCAGTAGATGTATAGTAACATCTTAGCAACCATATTTTGCATTCTTAGATAGTTACTTTTTTGCACTATGTAAATTTCATATACATATCGCTCCTTTGAAATTTTCATAAAAACAATAGATTCTCCCGCCAGAAATAAAAGTAAGTGAACATCTTCCACATGATTTCAGGGTGTTCAGAGAACCTTGAAGCCCTTATCTCTCTCTAGACTCGTGACCTCTTGGCCAAGGATTGAACCTTCCTGCTGCCATTTCCTCCAGACAACCTACCCACGCCCTGACGCCCATGTCTTGATCTCAAGTCCCGAAGACTTTAAACCTTTCTGCCCACAGTACAGTTGGCTATATCTTCAGTTCACTCTAGTGAAATGCCCTATTTCCTCAAAACAAAGTGTCTGCTCATCACATTAGTCCCTTATATATCTATGATCTCTCCCAATGCCTCACCAGTATTTCTGTTTTGGAATCAAATCTCACCATATTGACAATAGTGATGTGTTTCTTTCCACCTTGAGCATCTTGAAATCAGCAATCCTATCTAGTCATGTCAACAGAGTATAAAATTTAGGGTTGGTACACATTCATACGCATGCAAAGGAAAAGAAAAATAACTGAATTCCCTAGGCAGAATGGAAACAGGCAGAAAATTAATTGTAATTATTTTATTTTGAATATGATACTAAAGAATATATTTCTTATCCTTCTTCTTTGATAAAATTCCCCTGATATTTGTATTATGTACTATACTTCAAAGAAATGTACATTGATGTAGTCAGCTTTCTTGTTGCGACAACAAAGAACCCAACCAAGGAGGAAAGGCTTTATTTTGGCTTATGGACTCAAGGGAAGGCTCTATGATGTCAGGGAAAACTATGGCATGAGCAGAGGGGAGGAAATAACCTCCTGGCCAACATCAGGTTGACAACAGCAGGAGGAGAGTGTGCCAAACACTGGCAAGGGGAAACTGACTGTAACCCCCATAAGTCCACCCCCAACAACACAGCTCCAACATGGTTCTAATACCCAAACTGCCATCAGCCAGGGAGGGAGCATTCTGAACACATTCGTTTGTGGGGGACACCTGGATCAAAGCATCCCATTGAATTATATGTTTGTCTCTATATAGCATAAACATCTTTTTTAATGTTTTAATTGTCCATAATGAGTTACATTATTTAGTGGGCAAACTATAAGTTGTTATCCCCAGTTCCCCATAAATCAGTTCATGACCTGTTTTTAATGGTACAAAGTAGTTGTTCAATAAATCCTTGTCAACTGGGATTTATTTTTTCTTATCTTCTTGCCATTGCTAAAGTCAGACAGCCAGGCAGCTTGCACTGCAGCCGGATGTGGCAAATGATGCCATCTGACATTGGCAGTTGGGCCAGGTCTAGTTTGTTGACCACAGAAAAAGTCAGTGGAACAGCTGAGGGCAAAAGTACACCAGAAACTAGCTTCTAAAGTCTGCCGCCAGCCGCTAACTTACGTTTGTTCCACTGAAAGAAAAGGTTATTACTCAATTGTGTTGAATGTCATGTTCTCCCTCACCAGGGAGTACAGGCTGCTCATATTGTCCAGTGCAAGCGAATGTCTTTCTTCTTTGAAAAGAAAGGTTCCAGCTGGGTTTGAGCACAGGACCTCCTTGGAGAGACCTGGCCTGTCACCACTCTTGGCATCAAACCACAGTGACCTCATCCATCGACTCCCTCACTGAATTGTATGTGCCCAGCCTCCAAGGCAAAATCTCAGCGTATGAGATTTGGAGAGACATATGCTAATAACCCGTGTACACATAGCACCTGGTGATCTCATCGCACCACGTGGTCTTAATCACTTATTGTTAGTCATTTTACCTTGAGAGTTAGCAGAAAACTTTGAAAGAAGAAAGGTCTACATTCATCATTTTTCTTCAAATGTGTCCCTATTATTTCCCTTGTCCTGCAAATGTCAGAACGCAGCTGTTCTATCTTTACACGTTGGCTCCATGAGGAATTTTCTCCACCTTTGGTTCTTTTGTGTTCTGACCCATTGCCTCCATCAGCTTGTCGCTTCCCTTCCCTCTTCATCTGGCTCAGAAAGACTCCCTTCTCTCCCCGAAGAGCTCTGTATCCTACAACCTCAGAACCACCGAGCTGCCTATATCTGGAATAAATGCCTTCCAAAAGGGCCATTTATAAAGTGTATTCCACTGTTACTAAATGACAAATATGATTGACTTAAAAGACATAAAGTAGACCAGGCAACAATACTCCTCCCAACCCAAGCTGATTTTAGAAATAATAATAAAATAAAAATAGCAATAAATAAAATAATAATAATAATTACATTCCTACCCACTTTTGCCAGAGCATGAATGCTAAGTGGGGATGGGAGAAGCTATTTTTCATAAATCTTCTATTCATAACTGCATATGAATTATATAGAGTTAATACTTAGTATAGCTATTTTTTTAATTGGGGGGGGGGTTCTTTTTTTTTAAGGTAAGGTCTCATTCTAGCGCAGGCTGACCTGGAACTCAGTGAAGGTGATCTTTCTACCTCTGCCTCCCCAGTCCTGGAATCAAAGGTGTGCGCCCACCAGTATAGCTATTTTTTAGCTTTTACTCTACCATAATAAGTAAGGCAGAATATTTTTCTTCCTTTTTAGTTTCCTCTGTGTGTGTGTGTGTGTGTGTGTGTGTGTGTGTGTGTGTGTGTTTGTGTGTGTGGTGTGTATGGTGTGGTGTGCCATGGAACTCATGTGGAGGTCACTGGACAACCTTGGATTGTTGGTCCTTTCCCTCCACCTAGTTTGTAATAAGATCTCTCGTTGCTGTTTGCCACTTGGAAGGCCAGACTAGCTGACCCACACATTCAGGATTCTTCTAACTCCGCTTCCCATTGCAGTAGACAGGAAATACAGATGCATGTGCCACTTGCAGCCTGGCTTTATGTGGGTGATGGGGATCCAAACTCCAGTCAGTAGGCTTCTAGAGCAAGTGCCTTGAGCCACTGAGGCATCTTCTTAGCCCATAAAGCAGAATCTTATTATATGTTGTATGTTTCCTGGAGATTTATGAACAAATGTCCGTTTAGTCCAGATTAGATACCGACAAACATATTAAAAAAATAAATGCCTGTAATGACCTAATTGCCTTCTGCTAGGCTCCACCTCTTTAAGGTGCCACCGCCTCTGATAAGGGCCACAACTGGCAACCAAGCTTATAGTATGTGGGTTTTGAGATATTTAACCCAAAGCATAATAGCACTAAAGTTTGTGTGATTTAATGTAGGAGTCTCTGATTGCCCTAGCAAACCTCAGCGCTGCAGGAATTATTCCTGAATTAGTGAAGAAGGTAACTAGGGTGAAACAAAGCCACAGGAGCCTTCAGGCTCATGAATTATATTGGTTGTAAATACTTTTAAAAACTTTGTATGTGATATACTTTGTGTGTATGTGCGTGTGTGTGTGTTTGTATGCAGTGCTTATGTGTTTGTGTTACAGATTCTGACAAATTTTCTATTTCACCCATGTTTATTGGCTATCTGTCCTCAGTAGACAAAACAAAATCTGCTGACTCAGGGAAGCTTTAATTTGTCTGTGATGATCAAAATGACAAGCAAAGATATTAGACTCTTGCTACTTTTGTATTCTTAAATTTTCTGGGACTTTTGAAATATGAATTATATCTATAAATACCCAAACATTCTAGAAATTGAGCACTTAAAGTATGTATTAATTTACTTAATAATAAATCCTTATATTTCAGGTCTCATGCTAAAACATGTTTCATGAAAAAATATATTTTTTAGAACAAGAAATTTTACCAATTAGAGTAACATTGTTATAGACCTTTAGCAAATGTGTTTTATGGCGGAGAGTGTTGAGGGACGTAGTCCCTTTGAAGTGTTTTTAAAGTACCTTTCACACGTAATGAGTCCTGTGAAAGGGTTTTAAGGGCCACAGTAAGTGACCTGGAGTGTAGAGGCAAGTAGAGGCCATGTGTGCAGAGGACGTGGAGGAGACACTTCAAGCAGTTTACCAAGGCTCCTTGTGACACTGTCTGTGGTCACCTGCACAAGAAGGAGAGAACTGAAGGGGAAGAACTGGACCATATTGACAAAAAAAGGAATGACTTTTGGAGTTGACAAATTGAAGAAGTTTTTAAGGGCTTCATAGTGCTTAAGAGGAAAGGCCAGGGATTTGGGTAAGAATTTGCAATCACTGGGCTTAGAGAGATGGCTCATCGGGTAAGGGCACTTGTCTTGCCAGTGTGAGGACCCTCCTAAAAAGCCAGGGATGGCCATGTATGCCTGTAACCCCATTCCAAAGGAGGGCAGAGACAGGAGAATTACTGGGGCTTGTTGCCAGCCAGACTGGCAGAGGAATGCAGCTCCAGGTTCAGTGAGATGAGCAATCTAAAAGAAACATCATGGAAAATTGATAAAGGAAGACACCTGACTTCTCCCTTAGCCCCTACACAGGGCATTCACAATTTCACACACATGTGCATAAACTATGCACACATACATCACACCACAACCATGCACACACACCAAAAAAGAATTCGAGGTCACTAACTGTTTAGCTTTCCCAAATCTTGAAAGAAGCATAAATATATAACATATATATATATATATAAAGGGCTAAAATTCATGGCAAGGTAGGGAGACTCTATAACTGAATGGAGCTCCTGATTTGGCATATGGAAAATGTTGCTTTATAAGTAGTAGAAAAAATGAGATAGCTCTTGCTTTCAACTCAGAACATACTAGGTTTCTTCCTCCTAATCATCACGTATTTATTTTGGGTTTGGTCGGGCTGGCAGTCTTATTTATAAGATATGATTCTGGTCCCTAATGTATGAGCCTATGCATTTGATTTGTGTTTCAATTCTAATAGATGATTTGGCGTAAGTAGATTAATTTTGTGATTTTACTTTTATCATTTATAAACTAGTCTACAAAGTTATAGGAAGAATTAAATGAAATGTGTATATATACATATATATATATACATATACATGGTAACTTACAGAACCCAACAAAAGTAATAAATGTAATGTTAACAGAATTGCATTTTTAAGATTATAATATATTATTTGCTTAAAATGGCCCATCAATATTTGTGAAGGTTTACTCACTTTTACTGGTAAATTTAAAATAATATCACAACTATATGAGATTAAAAACAGTGACCTGAATTTTAGGAGTTAAAAACTTCACTAAGTAGTACAATTTTGTATTATTCTGCTGCGTATTTTTCTAAAAGTTCAATCTGAAAAATCATATGGCCTCTCTTTGCTGGGAACCTTTTGCAGGATGCATGTGTAATTTTAATTTCAAGACAAATTATAGGGAAGATCCAGTGAGGGAGGACAGAGGTGTGTCACAGTTATTATAATTTCACAACTCTGGGTGAAATATAAGATGCTAAGTATAATTACTACACAAACCATCTTTTATGGCATGCCATACAAAAAATTTTACTCTTTCTTGGCATCTAACGTTAGATGCACTATATCTTCTTCAACTAGAGCCAAGCTATGCCAGGGCATATGAACAACTGTTCAGTCATGTTTCCATGGGAAAGACACCTTCTTTGATCTGTGGTTTTCTATCTATAAAATAATTAAGTCATATCTGACAACTTTAAAAGCCTTATCCATGCTCAATGAAACTAGAAAATACACAAATGTTTCCACAACCATTTAATCACAAGAATAGGTTTTGATTTTTTTTCATTCCATAGTCATAAGAACAATTAAAATGAGAGCTATTCTCTTATATCTGTAACTTATCAATGTGGTATTTTTATCTACAGACAGGCTGTTGTACGATGCATCTCTAGGTTTATTCATGTGCATAACTGAAACTTTATACCTGCTGACTACAATTTCCCCTTTCCTCCTCTCCACGGTCCCTGGAAACCACCATTCCTTTCTTTGCTTCAGTGAGCAGATCTCTTCTAGACAACTAATGTAAGCAGAATTGAGCAATATTTTTCTCCTTCTGTGACCTGCTTCTTTCATTTAGCATAATGTCTGCCATCAGGATTTTTTATCTGGCTCTCACTCAGGTCGACTGCACATCTCACTTACATTTACAGACATGTATCATGTGGAACTGAAAAGGGAGGAAAATGTTAAAGGTGAGGGAGTGAGCGTGAGGGAAGAGAGGAGCCAACATTCTGTCCTCTTCCTCAGGAGAAAGCTCTAGCACAACTGCCTCAGAGAACACAGGGACCAGGTGTGACAGTGGAGGTCTCCAGGGGGAACCTTTCTTCTCTGCTCTGCACAGACCTACCATTGCTCTTGGGCTCACAAGCCCTGTGGCATGGAATACTTTGGAATACGTTAGGAAATCTATTAATCTCAACTGGTCTAAAATGATGTAGAATATGGATGGACTATTTAAACTGCCCAAGGCAGGGCTGATACCATTTCTTCAATAGGAGCCGCACTTTGGCAGGCTCTTTGTCACAAGATGTCTTACAGCTAAGGACAAGTTCATGCTGCTCCACCATCAGCACAGAGAGTATCTTCTAGTGCTTTTCATGGAAGAAGAAAGAGACATTTGCTTCCTTGTAGCCCCTGCACACATTACACAGCATCTCCAAGTGAGATGCAGAGTCATCGTTGAACCATGCGTGAATGACTATTTAGGACACACACATAGTTCTCAATGAAGAGTCAATCAGGGTCACATCTGAAGAATGAAATGGAGCAGTTAATATATTGTAACACCTGAAAATGGGGGCAACGAGTGAGTTTTCTACAATAAAGTTAGGGTAAGATCTGAAGGATGGGAGACTGAATGTTGATAAACCAAAAAGCTTTTCCGTTTTAGCTGCCTTGACAGGCACCAGTGCCTCCATGTTAGAGTGACAGGCAGTAGATCTGAACAGAAGCATCTGGATAGATGGAGGCTGGAAAGGGGGAGCCGAAACTCCCAGCCCTTCCTTGATGACTTGCATTGACACACTAGCTCTCGACCATGGGGTTGTTTGAATCAGAATTCTCCCATAGGATCAGGTATTTGAATGCCTAGTTCCAGGATGGTGGCAATTTGAGAGCTAGAGCCTTACTGGAGGAAGCGTGTTGTTGCAGGCAGCCTGACAGGTGTTACAGTCAGGTCCTCCTTGCTAGAGCTCAGTTTCCTTGCTGCTGTTTTCTGCCTGCTGTGGCAGAAGTGATGTCCAGCCTCTGCTCCTGCCCTGCTTCTCCTTGCCAACATGGTACTTCCTTTCAAGATGAAGACAAAACAAGCCCTTTGCTCCCATCAGCTGCTTTTGGTTGGGTGTTTTGTCCCAGCAAAAAGGGACAAAACAGCAGTACAGTAAAGGCAGCCTTCGTGACTGCCAGAAGCAAGAATGATATGCTTAGCCTATGAGGTGGTGGGTACTTTGTTGTAAGAAGGAAGTTGTCCAGGGGAGAAAACATAGTCTTGCAAGGCTATGTTTTTTTTAATCTTTTAGTTATTTATTTGCAAGGAGAGAAAGACAGAGAGAAGAGAGACAGTGAAAGAATGGGTTCGCCATGGCTTCTAGCTCACTGCAAACAAACTCCAGATACATGTACCACCCTGTGTATCCGGTTTTATGTGGATACTGGGGAATTAAACCCAGGTTGATAGGCTTTTCAGGCAAGTGCTTTAATGTCTGAACCATCTCTCCAGCCAAGTCTATGGTTTGAAAGGCAAAATTTAACTCACCATTCACTCCCATCCCCACCCTTATTTCCCCAAGATCCATCATCACACACTTTATGCCCCATTGGTGCTGTTCAATAGAAATGGCCCATAAGAACAAATAAAAGCCACATAAATGGCTTATGATTTTATGGAGGTCACTTTTTAGAAAGTAAAAAGAAATGAATAAAATCAATTTTAACAATAGATTCTGTTTAATCTACTAATTCACATTATTAGCATGTTAACGTGTGATCAATTTTTAAAATGTCATTCATGAGACAACTTCAGTATATGTGTGTTACGAAGTCTCAGAATTCCAGTGTGAGTGGTGTTGCCTGGAGATCACAGCTGCCTCATGGGACAGTGCAGCACCACACAATCATGAAATTAACTTCTCTTCACATGCTCTTGGGTTTCCCTAATTTCATTTCTTATTCGTAGTGTTCTTGGTTGAAATATATGTGTGCCTTGCATCCGTCTCCATGTTATATTTCTGCTGAACAGAAAGCCCTAAGGCTGGATATGACAGGTCACACTGAGGAGATGCCCTTTGAATGTGAAAATGTCCCCACAAGTGCTTAAACACCTGGTCCCCAGCTGGTGGCGCTGTTATAGAAGGTTGTGGAACTTTTAGAAGGTGGATCTTTATTGGAGGAAGTGGGTCTCTGAGGGTAGACCTTGAGGTGTTGCTCAGCCCCACTTCCTGTCTAGCCTCTGGCAAAGACTTAAGAAGCTGGGGTGTCTCAGATGCTGTGTCTGCCACCATAGAGCTCCTGCTAGGTCTTTCTGTCTTGGGATTTTACTCCCTGAATCTGAGCCAAATTAGAGCCTTAAAACACACACACACACACACACACACACACACAAAAAAAAAAAAAAAAAAAAAAAAAACATTTAAGGCATTCTTCCACAGCAATGAAAAGAGTCACTAATTATTTTGCCAAACCCAAGCTTACTGGCATTCATGAACTTGCTTCTCTAGAGAATGACCTTGGTTATCAGCAAGCAAGTAGATAAAGCCAAGACCAGCACAGGCTAGATGGCTCTCATGTGTTTGTCCCAGCTATGCACAATAATATGCATGGCAGAGTTCTTACCTCCAAAGTACCAAGTTCAAGTGAGAATGAGATCAGAGGCATAAGGTCAAAAGTCTGTCATATTCACTACTGTATGTGCAGAAGTAGCCCAGCGACTGGAACAGAGTAAATATACACTAAAAACCACAATCCAACAAGAGGAAAAGATCACAATTTTAAAATATCTTGAACTCTCAATCTGTCTGAGGCTACCATGGCATCAAATTTTTCTACTGACTCCTGGGGTGGTGGTCCATGCCTTTAATCCCAGCACTCAGAAGGCAGAGGTAGGAGGATCACCATGAGTTCAAGGTCACTCTGAGACTACAGAGTAAATTCCAGGTCAGCCTGGGCTAAAGTGTGACCCTCCCTCAAAAAAAAATTTTTTTCTATGAAAAAAAAATGTATTGTGTCTTCAGTGGTCAGCAAGTTGAAGCCGGCCAGTCCCAATCGAACCCATCTGTATTTATAGCAATAATTTTAAATATTTATATGAGGAATAAATAAAGCTCAGGTGATTTTCATTTTAGTTTACTATCTAGTCTGTATAGTGCTCAGAGTCCTCCAACCATTATGTCACTTAATGACAATTCATCATATTGCTTGATATCGATAATATAAATAGAAATTTTAAATCTATAATTGTAATAAAATTGTATGGTTATAAGAGAAAGTCAACATATAAGCAACATGAGTTTATATCCTAGCCTCAGCCTTGTATCAGAGCAGAGCTAAGCTTCTTAATGTGAGACAGTTGTTCCAGTTGACAAATTAGTATGATCTTGGCTAACAGTGTCTCTAAACCTCAGTTTCCTTCCTGGAAAATTGGGATACTATTACCTTTCAATTTTACATATTACAGTGGGCTGTAGGTCATCACCATGTGACTATGGCCTATGCATTCTGTTTGGTTGAAATGTTAGCACGCAAGGTCAAAGTCCTGAAGGGCTCTTGTAAATTTTCTTGTCTTTCAGTCCCTCAGTTGCTTGGCTATCACCTGTAAATCTAAAATGCAACTGTCTTTGCACATGTATACAAAGAGGCATGTTTAAAAGCTGAATAGGCCATGAGAGCTCTAATCTCAAAAATAGATTTTCCCAGGGCATATTGAGGCACGCCTTTAATCCCAGCACTCGGGAGGCAGAGGTAGGAGGATCACCATGAGTTCGAGGCCAGCCTGAGACTACAGAGTCAATTCCAGGTCAGCTTGGGCTAGAGCGAGACCCCACCTTGAAAAATGAATTGACCCTGCCATCTCAGGAATGGGATCGGTATCGAGTGGACTACTGATGAACCCTGCCATGCTGTGGTGTAGCATGGAGGCCCTTGCTGGATGCACTCACCATGCTCTTGGACTTTTCCACCTGCAGAACCATGAGCCAAACAGAAGTCTGCTGTCGGTAACAGTCTGTTCTGTTACAACAGAGGAAGGAGGGTAAGCTCAACACTCCCCCTTGGATGCTAAAATGAGAGGAGCAGCTCTGGGGAGAGCTGAAATGCATGAGCTGAGCCACAGCCAGCCAATAGCAAGGCCTTCCAACCCAATGCAGCTGAGGAGAGCTGGCCCTCGGCTGACCCAGATACTCAAGAACATATCTGCTTGTGAAGAATCCATTTTATAAAGCAATGGAGAATCCATTTTATAAAACTGACTCCTGGTTACAAAAAATGACCAAATAGTCCCCCTCCCCTTTTAAAAAGGACTTAGTCATAAATTCCAGGGAATGAGCAGAATACTCCTTATAAGGAAGGATATACTCCATATATGGTAGCCTATGACTATTTCTGGAATGTGAGCTGACCCTAGAATGAGATATGAATGCAAATTTCAGGCTCCAAGAAGGTGACCAATCGGGAGTATACAGATAGGGACAAAGAGCAAAAAGAGCCAATGGAAATATAACATGTCCTATGGTCTAAACTGTATTATAATTTTGTGGTTTTTGTCTATATATACCCTGTTCCTTTGTTCTTCGGGTCTCTCCTGCCTGGACATTCATCTGTCTGTCTGGGGAGCCCGACTGAGCAGCTGAAGAATAAAACTCCTCTTGCTTTTGCATCTGCTGGTGTGATTGTTTGAGTCCTGAGGTACGCTCTCCTGAGAAAAAGACCTTGGAAGGTCTTTTCACTTGTTGATTGAAACCACAAAATTTGAGGGTGGTTTCTATTAGACATCATTTGTGGTAATAGTGGTTTCTACATTCCCAAAGGGGGAATCATAACCGCACATACCTCACAGTGGTACAGAAAGATGGATGGGTCAGTTTTAAAGGCTTACAGGAATGCTGTATGTGTTACTTATCTGTTTTGACATGAAAGATAATACATAGCTAAAAGATTTTCAAGTAACTTGCTAACAGTTAACGGATAGTGAATGATGGTAAAATCTGCTCCAGGTTTTGCTAGACCACTTCAGGTATCTAAGAGTGACTGTTCATGATGTGAACTGTAAATTGACGCTAGTTCAAATTATTCTTGGGAAATACAATAGATGGAAGTATGAATAGCATGGTGTTTTGCCTCAGAGCTTGAACTTACTCACTAAGTAAATATTGCAGTGTTGTCCGCTAGACACTTACTGCTGACCATGGAAAGTGTGAATGAATTAAGACTTCTGTCTTAAAACAGCAAAGAGTGGGCAAAGCCATTCTTCTACCATTGAAATTACTGTGATCTTGACTAATAGTGTCTCTACACCTCAGTTTCCTTCCTGTAAAATTGTGATAATATTACCTCCCCTTATAATAGAATTTTTGTGAGCTTTAAAAGAAACATGTTTGCTAACAAAGCTGACCCATGTGAGACTGTTATGAAAATGCTGAATTTTCTTCTTTTTCCTTTTTATTTTTTTCTTTCTTCCACAGAGCTTTTTATGTATCTCATGAAGACTAGGGAAAATGAACTTCCTTACAGTGGCTCATAAGAAAGAGAACTAAGTAAAATGACGTTCTGGGAGAATCACTTAAGTAGTTTCCATTGTAATTTTGGAATTCAAACCTCAAGTAAATAAAACGATATGATCAAACTTAAATTATTGCTGGGATCAGAAATGGCTCATCAAGATCTTAGAACATCTATTGGTACTTGGGCTTTCAAGATGTTGCTCTCTGGGTGGCTCTATTCTTATTTTCTTCTTATTTGCTGACACTAAGGACCTGGTCAAAAACTGACGTTTATTACCTAACAACTCATCTCAACACTTGCTTATGGTTTCTATAATTCTGTCACAGATATTATTGGTTGAGCAACTCAGTATCCATAAATAACCCACTTCTACAGGCTGAAAAAAATACACACGCTTTTCCTGGCTTTCCTCGCACTTAAGGAAGGTCATGGGATGCAGTCTTGTCAAGGAAGAAATGCAAGGAAGTCTGTTGAAAGTGTTCTCAGAATTGTGTACTTCCGTTGGAAAATGGGCCACTCTTTTTAATTTGAACCCATTTCAGATACCTAGGGTTTCCATAATTATCTTAAAGCAATACGGCATGGACAGGTGCCAGGAAACATTCAGCATTAATGGCATGGTGCACAGATAACATTCCATTTTTAGTTGCTCTGACCATTCTTCCTGCATCTTCAATGGCAGAGATGATGGTGTCCAAAGAACACAGCTTTGGGAAAAGACAAACCTGGACTTGACTCCTATCTCTGTGGTCCTTGGACAACTTTCTTCAAACTTTCTGACCCTTTGGTTTTCTCACTTGAAAATTGATGATCGTGACTCCTTGGTTATCAGTAAAACTGCATATTTCAAGGACAAAGAATTGTGTCAGCTGTAGGAAACAGCTGTATGAGTTTGAGTTTCATTTCATTTCCAGTTTGAATTGTCAGTAACTGGGCACTGCTGCTATATGGATGGACACCTGCATTTCGGAGTTCAGAAGAGGTCCAACTTTTGATGGCATTTGAACATAGAAATCCTTCAGTGATCTCTTCCTTATTCAGCTAACTGACCAAGTACCACAGGCAACAACAGGACATGTAACCCAGCTTGCATTATATACTGCTTTTTCATAAAAATATAAGCTTCTTTCAAAGAGATTACCCATCCTGTCACTTCACACTCTGCTCTGTGCAAAGAATTTAAATATTTTTGGCAAGATGCCCTTAGTTGTAGAGGTAGGCCTCAGAATTCTAAATATGTCAAAGCCACCTCTCACAGTATGTGTCAATTTTTCAACTGAAACATCATGCTAAAGGTCAGGCACATCCTTAAATCTCATTTTAAAAAATCACAGTTTGAAAAGTAGGTAACCTATTTTTCTCCTATAGTAGATAAATCAGTGTCTCTATAATGGTTTCTATAGTGTTGGTTCAACATGAACACCCCATTGAAGATTGTTAGCTAAGAAATAAATTTTATATCATCTGCCAATGGAAAATCCTCAGAAAAAGACTACAATCCAAAATTTCAGATAAATTCAAAAACTCTCAAAAGATTAATTTCCCACTGACCTGTAGAAAATTAATCAGCTGAAGTGATACTTTTGTACTGAATTTCTCTAAAAAGTACTCATGGGGCAATTCTAATCAAAGTTTTCATTTTTAAAAATATTTCTTACAAAATATTTCTTCTTATATAACTTCCAATGTCATTTGAGGATGAAATGTCTATATCCCAATGTGAAAATTAGCCATATTTAAAATATGACTAAATCTCATTGTCTCTTGATATACAGGATATACAGTAACTACTATTAATTTAGAGAAAAAATAGTGATAGTCAAATAAGGCATAAGAATAAAGTTCTCTCCAAAATCAATTGGCATAATTTAAAAGGAAGTGTATGAAAATGATAGAAAGTCCTTAAGTAGTCTGACACTTGGGAAGTGTACATTATAAGCTAATATTTAACCATGTCTTAATGTGACTAATACACACATAAGGTATATAATTTATGCTTACATAGAGACACATCAGTCCCACTACTGTGAGTTTATGTCAGTAATAACATTTTTCCTGATGATTTTCACCAGTGTTTATATGTAATCAACAAGAGAAAATGCACAGAGAAAGCACTGGTGCGTTTCCTGATCAGAGATTTAGAGTTGAGAAGATAATACCGATCTGAGAGTCAGTCCTTCTGAAAGGTAGTTACCTCTTTGCATTGTTTTGTAATGATGATGGCTTGAAGTTTATTTGTTTAACTCTACATTTTTGGGATGAACTGGCTCATTTTAGACATTTATTTTTATTTTTATTTTTTTCTTTATTAAACCATAATTAGATACATTGAATGAGCAGATAATGAGTTGATATCTCCATTTCGCCAATTCCCCTCCTCCTTATCTCCAATCAGCTGGATTTCCTCCTCCATGGGCAGTTTGGATCAGACCATGGGGTAGGAGGTTATGGATAGCCTAGGAGTCAACCTGGTTCCACACCCCTTTGTATGTTGTTACTGAGGGGGCCATGTCTCTGGATATTCTCCCCCATCATGGCTCTTACAATCTTTCCACCCCTCTTCTGCTCAGTTCCCTGAGTCATGGTGGGTGAGTATTAAGGCTGCTTTATTGATGAGGTCTTAGGGGCCTCTGTACTTCTGCTTTAGGTTGTGTTGAAGATCAGTGGTGACTGCCTGACTTGTCCTGGGTTGACTGATTGGCTGTGGCTATGGGTCTCTTGCTTCTCCCACCACTCTCTGCAGGGTTCCATGTGGATCCTCCACAGTAGGTCTGGGGTGGCTCATTCTTTGCCAGGATGTCAGCTATCAGCCTGCTGCTTGTTGGTAGGGTTGGAGGAGCCACAGCTCTCTCACTGCCTTATGAAAGATACAAACAGAATCTCCATCGGAGAGTGAGATCAGTATAGGTTAACTTAGATACATATTTCTAAATTAGCTAGAT
>PVHP010016123.1:0-36367 GCA_004024765.1 Zapus hudsonius | reverse complement strand
GGAGAGAGAGAGAGAGAGAAGGAGAGAGAGAGAGAGAGAGAGAGAGAGAGAGAGAGAGAGAGAGAGAGAGAGAGAGCAAGTACACCAAAGCCACCACTTTGTGGGTCTGGCATATGTGGGTCCTGGGGAATTGAACCCGGGGCCTTAGGCACTGGAGGCAAGTGCCTTAATCACTGAGCCATCTCTCCAGCCCAAAAATCCACATTTTCATCCAGGTGTCCCCCATAAACGAATATGTTTGGAATGCTCAATCCCCAGCTGATGGCAGTTTGGGTATTAGAACCTTGTAAGAGGTGTGTTGTTGGGGGCGAGCTTATGGGGGTTTTATCCAGCTTCCCCTTGCCAGTGTTTGGCACACTCCCCTGTTGCTGTTGTCCCCCTTCTGCTCATGCCATTGTTTTTCTTGCCATCATGAAACTTCCCCTTGAGTCTGTGAGTGAAAATAAACCTATTCCTCCCATCAGCTACCTTTGGTTGGGTTCTTTATCACAGACTGTATCAAAGTTTTGATTACACCATTGAATTTAATCTATCTTTTAAAGTTTTCTGGATGTTGGAGTTAGGTCTAGCCTACAAATGAGCACAAAAAGGCCTTGAATGAGAATAGACCTAATAATTAGTTGAAATAAAATTAATGATCTTGACTCATTAGATTATATATATCAATTCATAATTATCATATGCCTTTGGAATGTTCTGCCTGTGTTTTCTTCTGGGTCATTTTTTATGTTCCCTTTTTAATTTCCAATTTTGTTCTATTAAATTCTTTTCCTAGCCGGGCGTGGTGGCACACGTCTTTAATCCCAGCACTCGGGAGTCAGAGGTATGAGGATTGCTGTGACTTTGAGGCCACCCTGAGACTACATAGTGAATTCCAGGTCATCCTGGACTAGAGCGAGACCCTACCTCTAAAAACCAAAAAAAAAAAAATTCTTTTCCTAGTGAATATATTGTGCGAGCTATGAAACTACCTACCTCCTATCACCAAGATGGAGAAGTTTATTCATTCATCCATTCATCTGCATAAGGTCAGTTAACCAACATAACTACTTTTGTCAGTTTCTTAATGTTTCTGAATGGTGGTTAATGTGCTAGTTTGAATGGATGTCCCCCAGTGACTCAGGTGTTAAACTTGTAACTTGGATCTCTAGCCCCTTGGCTGGAGGAGATGTGGATCCTGGAGTCCAGCCCTAGGGTGTCCTGCCTGCTGCTTTTTGGTGTTTGCTAGTGGTGGTTTCTCTCTCTGCTCGGATCTGTGAAAAGGAGCAAGCTTCTCCTGCCATCTAGGGAACTTTCCCTGGATCTGTAAGCCTGATATAAACCCCTTCCTCCCACGAAGCCATGTTTGGTTGGATATTCAATCCAGCATTGTGGAGCTTTCTACAACAGCTACCTAGTTGTCCCAATAGTTTATACATTAAAACAGTCTGTCACTTCCTTAAAAAAAAAATCACATTTTCAGCCTGGTGTGGTGGCACACACCTTTAGTCGCAGCACTTGGGAAGCAGAGGAAAGAGGATCGCTGTGAGTTCGAGGCCAGCCTGAGACTGCTGCTGAGACTACAGTGAGACCTTACCTCAAAAAAAAAAAAAAAATTCACATTTTCTTTTGGCAGTGCATTAGGTTATTTCTAAGGTCCACCTTTTTTCTTTCTTTCTTTCTTTTTTTTTTTTTTTTGGTTTTTCGAGGTAAGGTCTCATTCTAGCCCAAGCTGACCTGGAATTCACTGTGTAGTCTCAGGGTGGCCTTGAACTCACGGCAATCCTCCTACCTCTGCCTCCTGAGTGCTGGGATTAAAGGCGTGAGCCACCAGGCCGGCCCTCTTTTCTTTTCTAAAATATTTTATTTATTAGAGAGAGAGAGAGAGAGAGAGAGAGAGAGAGAGAGAGAGAGAGGCTGAGACAGAATGGATGCCCCAGGGCCTCTAGCCATTGCAAATGAACTCCAGATATATTGCGCCCTCTTGTGCATGTGGCTTTTACATGGGCACTGGGGAATCAAACTAGGGTTCTTCTGAAATGCAGGCAAACACTTTAACCACTAAGCCATCTCTTCAGCCCCCACGTTGTTTTCAATCTCTGTATATTTCAGCTAGAAACCTACAACCTGATTCACTGTAAATAAACTTCCGTAATCAAATTACTGTCTCCCCAATATGTAACTTTAAAGTCAATAACCATTCCCAAATCAACTTTCATATGATTCGCTTGAGATTACTTACTTAGCAGCACATCAAATACGCTTTTTTAAGTTGCACTGACATTTTGTCACCATGCACACAGCACATAAAATGAATGATACTTGTAAAGTAGCAGTTTTACCTCCTTAGTCAGTTTGGCTGAGACCAACTGATAACTATATGTAAACAGAGCTAAATTTAAACAGTTTCATCTTAGACCTGTACTTTAAGTAAGGTTTTAAGTTGAAATGTCATTATTTCCTTATCTGATTAAATCAAACTGGACCCGGTGGCTTGGTGCTTTGGAAGAACACTTGGTGATGGCGGCTCACTAAATTTGGCCCCAGGATAGTTCTGATTAGCTGGAGACTTAAAAAGCAAGCTGGAACTTTGCGGGTCCGTGGGTTAGTGGGGAAGTTGCAGCATGCATCAACTCCCTGTTCGCCCACGGAGCTGGGTGAGCAGAGGCTTGGAATAGCTGTGAGCCAACGGGCATAGTCGCCCGGGAGAACGCGGCAGTGGGCAGTTCTCGTTTATCGTATAGAGAGCAATTGTTTATATAGAGGTAAGTCAGAGGTAGAAGCATAGGAAGCAAGGAGACTGGTAGGGGCAAGATCTGTGGACATCTCATGAGTTTGATTGGTAGGGGCCAGTACCCTTTGGATACCTATTTTGCATAGATAAATTGAGGGGGCTACGTGACTCTATACATGTATAATAGACATGTATAGAATGGTGATGTCAGCAGAGGAAATGTAGCCTTATTGTTTAGGTTTGTTATTGCAGCTGGACTAAGTTTAGGCCTTGAATTGTCTGCTTATCTCAGGGCACAGCTGTGGCCTGCCTGGGGGCTGGAGTGTTCAGGATTGCTAAGATTTATAGGGGTCCTCAGACTTTGCCTCAACTTCCTTATCAGAAGGAGACAGTCCCAGAAGCCTACCAGACTCAGCACAACCCTACATTCTCCATGTGCCTTTAGCAGGGTCCCACAGAACTTGATGGGCTAGAAGTCCAATTTGGATGACTGGGAAAATGTCTTCTTCTTCTCCATTTTGCATGGCCTGCCATGCAGCTGCTGATGAGCTGTGACTATGTCCTAGTTCTTCTTCTTGGGCAAATCTTCATGTGGGGATTCTGATCTTAGGAAACTGCTGCTGCTTCTTATGAACACTTCTAGACTGAGGGGCTGGAGCGCTGGACCTCTGCACCATCCATCGTCAGCCTCCTTGCCACCTTTCAGTGTGGTTTTCAGATGCAAGAATTTCACTGCTTGTCCCGTCCTTGCTGCCAAGCCCAGTGTACACTCTGCTTTCTGTTGGATCCTTTCCTTTGTCTCAATACAGAAGTTTTCATGCGCCAATCTGCTGAGTTCAGACTAGGAGCTGAGGCCAACGTCTGAGTCTCCTCAGCACCCTAGTTCAAGAGAAGTCTAGAGACTTGAGCTCTGATGGTGGCTGCAGGGCCTCCCTCCCTCTCCAGGGAGACATTGGAAGAGCCCAAGAGCACCTAAAGCTAGCTGCTGTGCCTCCCATCCGACTGCCCTCCTGCCTCTACCCACCCTGGCCCATCTTTTTTTTTTTTTTTTTCGAGGTAGGGTCTCGCTCTAGTCCAGGCTGATCTGGAATTCACCTTGTAGTCTCAGGGTGGCCTTGAACTCACAGCAATCCTCCTACCTCTGTCTCCCGAGTGCTGGGATCAAAGGTATTCT
This sequence comes from Zapus hudsonius, assembly GCA_004024765.1. NCBI lineage: Eukaryota > Metazoa > Chordata > Mammalia > Rodentia > Dipodidae > Zapus > Zapus hudsonius. The sequence continues at coordinate 32,480 of PVHP010016123.1, read as the reverse complement.
CCACCACGTCCAGCTCTACCCACCCTGGACCATCATTTTTAATCTAAGACTTACTCCTAATATAAAAATATGGACAAGTTCTTGTTTGGAGAAATTAAAACCAATCTTAGCGCTTTGTGAGAGCTGCAAATTCATTGTGTAATTTTGGTTCACTTTACATGTACTTAGATTCTTTTTTTTTTAAGTTTTGGCTTTTTAAAAAAATATTTTATTTATTTATTTGAGAGAGAGAGAGAGAGAGAGAGAGAGAGAGAGAGAGAGAGAGAGAGAGAGAGGCAGACAGAGAAAGAATATGGGTGCACCAGGGCCTCCAAGCCACTACAAATGAACTCCAGACACATGCACCCTCTTGTGCATCTGGCTGTATATGGGCACTGGGGAATTGAACTCTTGTCCTTCTGCATTGCAGGCAAATGCCTTAATCACTAAGCCATCTCTTCAGCCCGTGCTTAGATTCTTGAAGCCAACCATTGGCTGTAGAAAGGATTCAAAATTATATAGAAAAACATACACAGCAAAAAAAAAGAATAAAAAATAAGTGTTTATCTGCTGCTGCTACATCTGAAACAAAGGTGGTTTTATTGTTTTTCTCTATCTTCTCTGAGTTACTGTTTGCACCCAAGACAAAGAACTCTATTTAGGAGATACAGTTGCTACATTAAATGCAATTTGCTAGGAACATGTCTTTCCGTGTACTCTACCAAGTCAACTCTGAGCAGAACTTAAGGATATGACTTAAAGGCATTTCATTTTTCTCCTAGGCTAGTTCAGACAGTGAAAAGGGAATTTTGTGTGTGAGAGAGTGTATGTTGGTGCCAAGGACTGCACATGCTTTTACCCCAAAGCCTCACTCCCAAGCCTGCTCAGCAATGTCCAACACTGGTGGTCATGTGAACATGTTGACCGCTGGTTCTCTCAGACTGTGGACAATTGTCTACTGTGTGGCAAGACTATTTTAAGGGCTTGGGAAAAAAATAAGAAATAATGAGTTCACACATTTCCCTAGTGGGTCAGTCTAAATGTTGGAAAATCTCTGTTGCTAGCAGGGTCAACGAGATATAAAATGGATGGTGAAACAATAGACTTCCTTCTTAATGAAAATATGTGAGCAATCACTATGTAATTTAAATGTTATGAAAGATAGCTTCACTTTCTAAACTGTATGTAATCAAAGGTCAAAAGCTCCAGCTATGGTGCTTGAAAGCATGAGAGCCAAGGTTTGATTACCCAGTACCACATAAAGCCAGATGCACAAAGTGGTGCATATATCTGGACTTTGTCTGTAGGGGCAAGAGACCCTGGCACACCCATTCTCATTACCCCCCCCCACTCTCTCTCTCCTTGCAAATTCCATAGCTGAAAAAATTTTTTTGTTTTGTTTTGTTTTTTTGAGGGAGGGTCTCACTTAACTCTGGCTGACCTGGAATTCACTATGCAGTCACCAGTTGGTCTCAAACTCATGGTGATCCTCCTACCTCTGCCTCCCAAGTGCTGGGATTAAAGGCATGTGCCACCACACCTGGCTCCTACCTGAAACTTAAAAAAATATATATGTATGTATATATAATTTATTTATTTGCCTAGCAAATACAAAGCCCTGGTTTCAAAACCCAGCATTAAATATAACCAGATATGGTGGCATATCCCTGTAATCCCAGCACTCAGGAGATGGAGGCAGAAGGATCAGAAGAGGTCAAGGTTATTTTAGACTACATAATGAGTTCAAGGCCAGCCTAGAATATATGAGAAGGACATGTATAAGGCCCTGAGTTCTATCACAGCACCAAAAAACAAAACTATTCTGATTACAGGTAAACACATTTTAGAAATGCCCTGAAGTATGTATTTTTAAAAATCACTTATTTTCTAGTAGATCCTACTTAACCACAAGTAATTTTTCAAAAAAAAAAAATTCTCTTATTTGCAAGTAGAGAGACAGACAGAGAGAAAGAGAGAATGAGAATGAGAATGGGCATTTTTTGATAACTAGAACTTTTTGTTTTTGTTTCTCAAGGCAGGATCTCACTCTAGCTCAAGCTGGCCTAGGATTCACTCTATAGCTCCAAGCTGGCCTTGAACACATGACAATTCTCTTACCTCAGCCTCCCTAGTGCTAGGACTAAAGGTGTGTGCCCTCACCATCTCACGAGTGCTGGAATTACAGGCATATGCCACCATACCTGGTTATATTTGATGCTGGGGATTGAACTCAGGGCTTTGTGCATGGTGGCTAAGCCCTCTATCCACTGAGCCGCTCCTTAGCCCAAAATAATTATTTGTACTTAAGTATTTGGTAAAAACATTTCTTTAAAAACCTATTTGGGGGAAAGTAATGAGAAAAAAAATTCATAGACTACTTTTTGAGCCTGGTGTTGGCTCACGCCTATAATCCCAACACTCAGGAGGCTGAGGCAGGAGGATCAAGAGTTCAAGGCCAGCCTGAGCTAGAGGAGACCCTGTTTCAAGAAAGAAAAAATGCGGCTTTTATTTGCAAGGGGGAGAGAGAGAGGGAGAGGGAGGGAGAGAGAAGGAGAGGGAGGAAAAGAGAGAGAAGGAGGGAGAGAGAGAGAAAGGGAGGAGAAAATGGGCATGCTAGGGTATCTGGTCTCTGAAAACAAACTCCAGATGCAGATGCATTTTGTACATCTGGCTTTACATGGGTACTGGGGAATTGAACCCAGCTCATTAGGCTTTGTAAGTAAGTGCCTTAACCACTGAACTATCTCTCCAGCCCACAAGTTGTTCTTAGAAAAAAAAATTTATTTGAGAAAGAAAAAAATGCGTGTGTCAGCACCTCTTGCTGCTGCAAATGAATTCCAGACACAAGCACCACTTTGTGCATCTGGCTTCACGTGGGTACCTGGGGAACTGAACCCAGGTCACCAAGTGTTGCTAACAAGCACCTCTAACTACTGAGCCATCTCCCATTAAAAGAACAATGTTTTTAAAGCAAAAGGTAACTCCTGTTTCGAGCAGACAGTGGAGGCTGACTTACCATGGCTGGGCGAGAAGACGTCATCCACAGAGTTCAGGCACAACACGGGAATCCCCACGGATTCCAGTCTCCGGTGTGGGCTGGCATCCGTGTAGTAATCATCAATAGTTCGGTATCCAAACATGACAGAAGTGAATCGCTTATCAAACTCTCTGATTGATTTAGCCTGAAAAACAAAAATAGGTTATCCATTTTTGGTCAAACAAGAAATTGAAGACATTTCAAAAAAATTTTCCCCTACCTTCATGACATGGTCCATATCAACTTGTTTCACAAACATGTGCCGGTGCCTGGAACAAAAAAATTCCAAACTAAAAATTAAGGTCATTCTTAACTCAATCATACTTAAAATACATAACAGTCAGTTATTAAGTATCCAAATTTGTGCATAGGGCACAAATTTGGTACTAAAAAAATATGTTCTTATGCCAGGTGTGGTGGCTCACATCTTTAATTCCAGCACTTGAGAGACAGAGACAGGAGGATACCTGTGAGTTCAAGGCCAGCCTGGATCTACAGAGTACCAGGTCAATCTGGGCTAGAGTGAGACCCTACCACAGCAAACAAAAGAAAATATGTGCTTATCAACTCTGTTCTAAAGGGATTATTTTTAATATATATTTAAAAATATTTTATTTATTTATTTACAAGCAGACAGAGACAGAGACAAAGAGACAGAGAAAAGAGAGACAGAAAAGGGTGCACCAGGGTTTCCAGCTGCTTCAAACGAACTCCAGACACATGCACCACTTTGTGCATCTGGCTTTATGTGGGTCCTGGGGAATCAAGCCAGGGCTGTCAGGCTTTGTAAGTGCCTTTAACCACTCAGCCATCTTTCCAGCCCAATATTTTTACTTACGTATTTATTGCAAACAGAGAGAGATAGAAGAGAAGCAGAGAGAATGGGTGCATCAGGGCCTCCAGCCACTGCAAATGAACTCCAGATGCATGCATCACCTTGTGCATCTGGGTTTATGTGGGCCCTGGGGAATCAAACCAGGGTCATTAGGCTTTACAGGCAAGTGCCTTAAGCCCCAAAGGCATTATTTTTAAGTACTGCTTTTTTGTTGTTTTTAGTCAGGGTGTCACTTTAGCCATTCTGACCTGGAAGTTGCTATGTAGTCCAGGTTAGCCTTGAACTCACATGATCTTCCTACCTCAGCTTCCCTAATGCTGAGCATGGTTTTAATTATTTTATTTTATGTCTTTGCATGTGTACCCACGCATACGTGTATGGGTGAGCCAGGCTTTCTTGCTGCTGTTAAACAAATACCAGACACTTTTGTCACTTTTTGCTTCTGCTTTTACATGGGCGGCTGAGGAAGTGAAACTCCTCAGTCCAAGTACATTATAAATACCAAAACAAGGTAGTTCTATTATAACAAAAATAAACATAAATGTGCCAGGCGTGGTGGCACACACTTTTAAGCCTAGCACTGGGGAGGCAGAGGTAGGAGGACTGCTGTGATTTCGAGGCCACCCTGAGACTACACAGTGAGTTCTAGGTCACCATAAATGGAATTTCATAACAAAGTATACATCAACATGGTGCTAATAAGCAATTTGATCAAAAAGTCATAAGCTTTCAATTGGTAAAATTATCTGAAGAAATTGCTTCTTAATTAGAATATTAAGAATTAGAGGGCTGGAGAGATGGCTCAGTAGTTAAGGCACTTGCCTCCAGTACCTAAGGCCCCAGGTTCAATTCCCCAGGACCCACATAAACCAGACCCACAAGGTGGTGGCCCTGGTGCTCTCTCTCTTTCTCTCTCTCTCTCTATCTCTCTCTCTGTATCTCTCTGCTTGAAAATGAATAAATAAAATATTAAAAAAAAAAAGAATTAGAGGCCAGGCATGGTGGTGAACACCTATAATCCCAGTATCTCAGTGCTCAAGAGATAGAAACAGGAGGATCGCTGTGAGTTCAAGGCTAGCCAGAGACTATATAGTGAATTCCAGGAGAGCCTGGGCTAGAGCAAGACCCTCCTACCTTGAAAAACCAAAAGCAATAAAAAACAAGAAACAGGGATGAAGAGATGGCTCAGCGGTTAAGGTGTTTGCCTGCAAAGCAGAAGGACCAGAGTTCGATTCCCCAGTGCCCACATAAAGCCTGATGCACAAGGCGCATGTGTCTGGAGCTTGTAGTGGCTGGAGGCCGTAACATGTCCATATTCGTGCTCTCTCTCTCTGTCTCTCTCTCTCTCTGTCTCTCTCTCTCTCTGTCAGATAAATAAAAAATATTAAATCATGTCTATGTGCTGTGCTACCATGACAACTGAACTGTTAGAGAAAATTCCAGAGCAGTTGATGCAAAGACCCTATCTTGGTAACATAAGAACTGTGAGCTATGCAACTGTGTTCTCCAGTCCCCAGAGCACGCCATGCATGCAATGGCACCCTCAAAACACCGGAGAGGTGTTACTTACTACCTGGACAAGGATTAGGGATCGGTAAGATTAATAAGTAGAAACAGCCCAGGAATACCACCTAATACATTCATACACTCCTTCCTAATGTCCGCATTGGTTCTCTTGTTGTTTGTTGCTTGAGGTGTGTAAGGTTTGAGAGCACTCTGAAAGGGAGAAAAGACTTTAATCAGAGAAAGAACATGAGCTGTGGGTGCCTGGGAAGGTCAGATTTGGGATTAGAAAGGGAAGTGAAACTGAAGCCCAGGAATTTGTCACATAGGCTCTCAGGTGGTGGTGGGTGGGGTGGGGGGTAGGTGGTCATGATCATGTAGCTCTCAGCATGGGGGAAGGAAGGTCCTTCTGGCCAAACAGAGCCACAGCAGGTTGGGATCTTGAAAGGCAGGTTTGATCTCTAACCCCTGCTGGGGTCTGGTTTCTATGTTGATACCTCTCTTGAAGCTCACCACACCAGTTCCGGAATTCCCTTAAGGGGAAACTGAGGTCCTGCAGTGGACTCCATTTTGGGGCCTGGGTTGTGACCTAACAAGGTAGGGTCTCATTCTAACCCAGGCTGACCTGGAGCTCACTCTGTAGCCCAGGCTGACCTTGAAATCACAGCATGTCCTACACCTCAGCCTTCCAAGTGCTGAGGTTAAAGGCATGTGCAACCATGCCCAGTGCTAGTTTATCTTCTTTTAAGGAATGATATAGAGGGCTAGAGAGATTTCTCAGTGGTTAAGGCATTTGCCTGCAAAAGCCTAAGGACTAGGGTTTATGACGGGTCAGGCAGCTCCAGAGACACCCCTCCCCTTGAGTGGGAGGTGTCTAGCTAGAGCTACAACCTAGGGGCTAAAAGTGACTGGTCAGGCATGAACCAATCAGCTGTCTCTCTGACTCACCTGAGGGGACTTTAATTCCCAAGGACCTTGTCTTGGCCTTCTCTTCCCCACATGCCAGGCTGGCAGACTGACCTCTGAATCTCCCTTAGAAAGGTAAGGCCTACCTGACCCAGGTAATGGCTGGGGTGGGGGAAGGCTCTAGATTTTTCCCACATGAACCTCTCCTTCTCATGATGGGAGCCCTCTGTTATTTTTTTCTTCTACTGCTTGTTTAGCTAAACAACGTAAGTTCTGTTAAACTCTCCATGTTTTCTCCCCACACTGGTGGCTGGAGAACTCTGTAACTCCCTATGTTCCCTTAAATAATAAAGTCTCCCACTATGCCTTAATCTCTGGTTGTCTATGATTTTAATTCTTTAACTTTGTAGACAAGAATCCGGGTACTCCTCAAATTTTGGGGTGCATTAGAATTTTGCTGGGCATTATCTAAATTCTAACCCCCCAGCTCACCCTGTTACAGGTTCAATTCCCCAGTACCCATGTAAAGTCAGATGCACAAAGTGGCACATGTGTGTGGAGTGTGTTTGCAGAGGCTAGAGGCCCTGGTGTGCCCATTCTCTCTCTTTCTGTCTCTCTCTGGTTGCAAATAAATAAATGGAAAAAAATGTTTTTTTTAAAAAAGAATGATTTAGAATAGAATTGTTCAAAAGTAGAGGCACATTATAGACAACAACCCACTAGTATGCAGAAAGATTGCATTAAGACTTTAAATATATTTTAGATTATAAATTTAAAAATTTTGTACATATTTAAACTATAGAGGCCATTTTGGTACAGTTATTAAATGCACATGGTGTACACATTTATTGGAAGTGTTATATTTTAAACTTTCATACTGTTGGGGCATGTCATTGAAAACGTTTGGAGACAGAAAGTTTTAAATATGACTTACTTATTAACTGAAGACTGCAGGCACGTCGTCAAATAGTAATTAAAAAGCAGCCAGTTGAGTGGCTTTTCCAAGGACTCCGAGCAGGCGAATGTGTTCCAGCCAACTGAAAATGTTGCAGCGGCCATCAAGGGAGTTTTGGGCCCAGTTTTGCCCAAGTAATTGAGAAGCAACATTCTAAAATGGGGAGGAAAATACAAACCAAAGAACAGTGCACAGTAAGTAACCAGTGTTTAAGTTGCTCTTTTCTTTTTTTAAGAATTTATTTATGTATTTGTCTGCAGAGAATGAGAGAGGGGAGGGAGTATGGGTGTGCCAGGACCTCTAGTCTCTGTAAATGAACTCCAGATGCATGGGTCACTTTTCGAATCAGGCTTTATGTGGTTACTGGGGAATTGAACTTGGGCCAACAAGCTTTGTAAGCAAATGCCTTTAACTGCTGAGCCATTTCCCCAGCCTCTCTCTTCTCTTCCTCCTTTTTTTTTTTTTTTTGGAGATAAAGTCCCAGGTAGCCCAGGCTGACATTTTGAACTCAGTAGGCGAGGATGACTTTGAACTCCTGATCCTTCTGCTTTAGCATCCCAAGTGCTGGGATTACAGGCGTGGATCACCGTGCCTAGCAAAGTATTTACATCTTTATATTGTAAACACATGCAAGTAGCTTTGTTCTGTTTGTTTATTTATTTAACTTATTGTCTTTTTCATGGTATGGTCTTGCTCTAGCTGAGGCTGACCTGGAATTCACTTTGCAGTCTCAGCGTGGCCTTGAACTCATGGTGATCCTCCTACCTCAGCCTCACAAGTGCTAGGATTAAAGATGTGCACCACCATGCCCAGTGTCATGGTTTGATCCAGGTGTCCCCCACAAACCAATGAATGTGTTCTCAGTGATTGATCCTCAGCAATTCGGGAATTAGAACCTCGATAGAGCTGTGTTGTTGGGGGTGGGCTTATGGGGTTATAAACCAGCTTCCCCTTGCCAGTGTTTGGCACACCTTCCTGCCGCTGTTTCCAGTGCTGTGGCAGAGGTGATGTCCACCTCTCTGCTCATGCCATCGTTTTCCCTGCCAGAATGGAGTCTTCCCTCAAGTCCGAAAGCCGAATATCCTCCACAAGCTGCTTTTGTTTGGGCTCTTTCTGCGCAACAACTAGAAAGCTGACTGCAACACCCAGCATCTGTCTGTCTGCCTATCTCCCCTCCCCTCCCCTTCCCTTCCCTCCCTTTCCCTCTCTTCCCTTCCCCTCCCCTCCCCTCCCTTCCCTTTCCTTCCCCTCCCCTTCCCCCTCCCCTCCCCTCTTCTTTTCTTTTCTTTCAGCTGGGTATTGAACCCAGAGCCTCCTGAATGCTAAGCAAGTGTTCTACTCCAGCCCATCCTAATAATCAGAGCTGGGAAGGCGCTGGACAAGAGGCCCTGATACCCTGAAGTGGAGTGATGGGTACATGGTGTCATGGTTTGATCCAGGTGTCCCCCACAAACAAATGAATGTGTTCTGATAGATCGATCCTCAGCTGATGGCAGTTTGGGTTTTACAACCTCGATGAAGCTGTGTTGTTGGGGGCGGGCTTATGGGTTATAAGCCAGCTCCCCCTTGCCAGTATTTGGCACACCTCCCTGCCCCTGTTTGCAGTGCTGTGGCAGAGGTGATGTCCAGCCCTCTGCTCATGCCATCGTTTTCCCTGCCAGGATGGAGTCTCCCCTCGAGTCCGTAAGCCAAATAAACCCATTCTTCCACAAGCCGCCTTTGCTTGGGTTCTTTCTGCGCAGCAACTAAGAAGCTGACCACAACACATGGGGATACTCTTGTTTTTACTTTTATATGCATTTGGACTTTTCCGATTACTTAAAATGCATTTATCACCTCATTTGGAGCCTAGAGTCTAGGTCTCAGCGACACAAGTTTCTTGACTCAATTCTGCCTCAAAGCCCGAACTTGGCTCCAGGCATCACAGGCTTGGGGAGGATCCCCCACCCACGGCTCCCTGGGCACAAGGCTCTGCTCAGAGCATGCTTTTGTCAGCTGCATGTCTAAAGGAAAAAAAAAAACCCTGTGTCCACTTGGGAACGTGTCACAGTGCTAGGCAACTAGAAAGGGCGGCCGTCCAATCATTTTCAGGACATTACTATTGAGCAAGCTGAGAAGGCTTCCTTCCATGTGAAATAAACAGGCCCTTCTGAACAGAGACTCTGGGCCTCTTTATGCAAGTCTGGCCTTGAAAGAAAAGTCAAGAATTTGTATGACGCAGGGAAATTGTTCAGTCCCCACTGTCTTAAAGCTCACGTGGCCATGGGAAAGATGATCAGTTCAACTCGCAAACGGCCTGGCTTGTCTGCATTGGTGCGGACTTCTTCCTTTACTAGGTCGAGTGAGACCTTCCATGCTAATGGGAGACGTGCGTTCTCCTTTTCTCGGTTTTATGTTTATCAGAATCTAAAAAGCTCTGGCTGAAGCCTACTTTTCAGAGTCCAGTCATTCATAGAGGCTTTTTTTTGTTTTCAAGAGCTGCAATGACAGACTAATCCAGTATAAAATTAAGAAAGTACAATTTTCTACCTCAAATGTTTACTGACTTTAAAAAACACTTTTTTTTAAAAAAAGGCTAATTGTTATTTAATATACTTGAGCACCAAAATAACTTCCCATAAAATACATGTATGGTAAAATATTCCAATGGAAAAGAGATAAATAACATTGATCTCCTAGTTTCAGTGGGGGGGGTCTACAGTCATAAGACTACTTTTTGGAGAATTTATTCTGCTGATCTGATAACCAAGTGAAATATGCAAAAATATTTTCATAATTAATAGATAAACCTTAAAAAATAAAGCCTTAAAGTGGTGAAGTGATTGCCTAGTATGCATAAGGTAGGTTCAATTTCCAGCTTGGCAAAAATGAATGAATGAATATAATGCATAAGGTTTGGAGGGGTGTAAGGGGTACAGTGAAATGCCAGTAATAGAAGTTTTAGGTTTCTTTAAGCACACTGTCATTAAAACAAAAATCTAAACAATTATTTGTAGATATAAGCCAAAGTAGAAATAGAAACATGGCGAATAAAAGTTCCAAATGCGCCGAGCATGATGGCGTATATGCCTTTAATCCAGCACTCAGGAGTCAGAAATAGGATGATCTCTGTGAGTTCAAGGCTAGCCTGGGACTACATAATGAAGTCCAGGTCAGTGTGGGCCAGAGCGAGACCCTACCTGGAAACTTCAGCCCCCCCCCATAAACAGTTCTAAGTGAGCCCCAGTGTAAGGGGCCAGCAGGACAGCCCATCACATTCACACGCTTAACACGGCAGCTGAAGTAGAGATGAGCAATCAAATTGCTTCTTTTCTCTTTTTCGCCTCTCTCCCTCCTTCCTTTCTTTCCTTCTTTTTTTTTTTTTTTAAAAAAATGTTTTTTGAGGCAAGGTCTCACTGTAACTCAAGCTCAGAGCCATCCACCTGCCTCAGCCTGCCGAGTGCCAAGGTTACCAGTCTAGCCACCATGCCGGCCCATTCAAACTTCCCCTCTCTGTGAGAGCATTCCACAGGAGGTTGATTTGCCTAGAAACAAAACGAAGCAAAACAACAGCAGCTGGAGAAAAAGAACTTGGAAGGCTACTCAACGGAAAGTGATGCCTAAGTCATGAATCCCATGTCACAGCTTCAACTTCCCAAGGTCAAGGACAGAGCCACAGGATAGTGAGGACAGAAAGCAGCCGGACTCAGAAGGTCAGCACGGCAGTGTGTGATGCGAATCAGATTCATGGGGCCAGAAACACCTGAGTGCTTCCAAGGAAGGACTCATACCCTTTCCACCACAGAGTCAAGAATAATATTAAAATTCCCTGGAACTCATTCCTCCCTTCCTAGTTTTTCTTTCCTTTTTTCCTTCCCTCCTCCTTCCCTCCCTTCCTCCTTTCTTCCGTCTTTCCTTTATTTAATCACACGATAGATAAACAATCGAACATTTATCTTGAAATATCTAGCTAGCTGACAGTCTTCTGAAGGAGCAAGCCGATGAGACTGCCCCAGATGGAGGAGAGCTTACCCTCCCATGGAAACTCCGGCTGCCAGAAAAGGAGCCGAAGGGTACAGGCCGTGGACGTGGTCTATGACTGTCTCCAAGTCTTCAGTGTTAGCGCAACAGTAAGTCCTTGGCGTCTGGAAGCATGGACAGAAAACACAAAGATTCAAGTAGGAGGTGAGTGACATGTACAATGCAGAAATATTAAAATGAATAAGCCATAAATATGAAAAAAATAACCTTTTGTTTGCACATATTCTTTTTAAAATGTTTTGTATTTATTTGCGAGGAGGGAAAGGGAGGGAGGGAGAGAGAGAATGTGTGTGTGTGAGTATATATATGTAAATGGGTGAGCATCAGGGATTCTAGTGGCTACAAACTCCATCCAGATGCACGTGCCACTTTGAACATCTGGTTTTATGTGGGTTCTAGGGAACCAAACCCAAGTCGTTAGGCTTGCAGGCAAGCACCTTAACCACTGAGCCAGCTCTCCAGGCTCTTTAGTGTCTGTTTGCACATTTTCTACATATATATATTTGCAAGCAGAGAGCAAGAGTGAGAAAGCGAGAGAGAGAGAGAGAGAGAGAGAGAGAGAGAGAGAGAGAGAGAGAGAGAGAGAGAGAGAATGGGCACACCAGGGCCTCTAGCCACTGTAAAAGAACTCCAGATGCATGTGCCACTTTGTGCATCTGGCTTTATGTGGGTACTCGGGAATCCAACTTTGGTCCTTAGGTTTTGCAGGCAAGCACCACTGTGCCAGCTCTCCAGCTTTGCACATATTCTTAATAACAATAACATTGTAATTGTCTTCCAGTACACATATCTGCCATTTAAAATCAACACGAGGCCTGGAGAGATGACTCAGTGGTTAAAAGCACTTGCTTGCAAAGCCTGATGGGTTCAATTTCCTAGTATGTACATAAAGCCAGACGCACAAAGTGGCACATGTGTCTGGAGTTCATTTGCAGTGGCACTAGGCCATGGTGTGCTCATTCTCTTCTCTCTCTCTCTCTCTCTCTCTCTCTCTCTCTCTGCCTGCTTGCAAATAAATACATAAATAAAAAAGTTAAATAAAATCAACATGATTTGGGTTAGCACTGACTGACCATGCAATGATGACAACACAAATGGCCCAATACAAGTTACTGCAACTGAGCAGAAAGAAAAGTATCTTCAGATTAACAAGAACAGTCAGTTTAGGAAGAAATGCAGAGTATTACATTTTTTGTTTTTCTGAGGCAGGGTCTTGGTCTAGCCCAGTCTGTCCTGAAATTTACTCTGTAGGCCAGGCTAGCTTCAAACTCACAGTGAGCCACTATGCCTGGCAAGAATTACATTTTTATAAAAAAAGTCTACCCCCCTAAAAAAGGCAAAATAATTCTCTATTAAAAAATAATCATGCAATCTGAATGTGGTGCCGCATGCCTTTAATCCCAGCATTTGGGAGGCTGAGATAGAAGGATTGCAGTGAGTCCAAGGCCTGCCTGGAGCTACAGAGTGACTTCCAGGTCAGCCTGGCTTAGAGTGAGATCCTACCTCCAAAAGTCCCTCCCCCCAAAAAAAACCTTAAAAATTAAAAAGCAAGATTATTTAAAAAAAAAAAAAAGACCTTCAAAAAGTGCTATGAAAATGTTAAAAAGTGCAGCTAGTTTCAAACTAGAGAATTCTCCACCGGGAGTGCTATCTGCCCATTGAAGGAGTGAAGTTTTGGGCACTGTCTTTACTGTAGATAAGGCAATTTATAACCATTTAAAAAATAGTATCTATATAGTACCAGCAGTGCTATACTGCAATAGATACTTAAAATGCAAAATTATGTAAAGCTGACTATGCCTCATACATTAGACAGTAATGGGAAATTCACCGATGAGGGCTTTGTGTTCTTTGTGAGGCAGGGGAAGGACCATGCCTCTGAAGGGTATGTGTGTGCACATGAATAATGTATCTGAGAGCAAATAATCTGACATTTAATGACAAGATGAATCTATTAACATAAGTAAAGACACGGCAACTAGTAATCCACACCACCCTAATTTTAATAGCCCAATAAGTTGTCATCATACTAGAGAGCTTACCTGTCATCTACCATTCAACCACTAATGAAGAGTTGAAGAAAATTACAATTTTCCAATGCTCTACCCAATCAAACTCATCCTGAAACCACTGCCTCAGGCCCTCTGTCTGACTTTTTTTTTTATTACATTTCTTTTTTTTTATTGTCCATAATGAGTTACATTATTTAGTGGGCAAACAGTGAGTTGTTATCCCCAATTCCCCGATGCCCTCCTCCCCCATCCCCAATCAGCTTGTCGTGGAGGATCCATATGGCACCCCGTAGAGAATGATGGGATGAACAAGGGACCCACAGCCACAGCCATTCAATCAACACAGGATAAGCCAGTGAGACAGAAACCAACGATTTTCGACACAAAAACCCCTAAGGTCACAACCTTAAAGCAGCCTTAATACTCACCCACCACGACTCAGGGAACTGAGCGGAAGGTGGGGGCGGAAAGATTGTGAGAGCCGTGGTAGGGGAGACGATCCAGAGGCATGGCACCCCTCAGTAACAACACACTTGGGCCAGGAGAACAGGGCTGAATACTAGGCTATCCATGGTCCCCTGCCCCAAGGACTGTCTGACTCTTTTTGAGATACGCAAATACAGAATGCTTCAAAAGACCAATGTCACCCTAACAGTGTTTGTAACAGCTAAGGTTTTCTGGATAATCGAATGTGTGCCCACTGAAGCTGCCGATGGGTCTGTTATTACATCTGTGAGGAAATGAAACTTAAAGGTTAATAGCTCCTAAAACATTTTAACAGACAGTGACTACATTAGACACTGTGAAAAAAAATCTTTGTGATTCAATGCACTGGAGGGACAAAAATTTCAACAAGAAATGACCAACATGACCTGTCATGCTCCTTTGTAGCGACTCCAGAATTTGTCATGAAAGTGAAGACAACATTCCTACTCAGTGTTTTTATTATACGTATGTCTAGTCACACTACACTGCTTTGTATTTTCCGAGTTGTTTGTAAATAGTCTCCCACATGTACTCCTCTTGTACAGGCTTTAAGTATGTATGTATGTATGTATGTATGTATGTATGTATGTATGTATGTATGTATATGGAGGGACATGGGTATATATGGGACATACGGAAAATGAGTCAGGCATTGTGGCACAGTCCTACAATCTCAGCACTGCAAGTTCAGATCTCGCCTGGGCTACAGTGAGACCCTGCCAAAAAGAAGAAAGAGAAGGAAGAAAGAAAGGAAAGAAGAAAGTAGATAGTGAAGAAGGAAGGAAGGTAGGAAGAAAGGAAGGGAGAGAAAGAAAAATGGCCTAGAGAAAAGTAGGCTGAGCTGGAGAGATGACTGCAAAGCCTAATGGCGTGGGTTCAACTCTCCACACCCACATAGCTTGCACGTGGGTAGTGCATGTGTCTGGAGTTCGTTTGCAGTGGCAGGAGGACCCCGAGAACCCATGCCCATTCTTATTCTAAGAAAACTAGTAGGCTCACAGAAGAGACTGCAGATGTCATCTAGTTTCTTATTACACATCAGTAAAAGTTGCCCAGCCAAATTCAGTAATTTGCCAAAGTTCACAAAGTAGCAGACAACAGATTCACAATGAATGCACTTTATCTTGTAAGCGCCAGGTGCCACGAGGTAGACAGCTATTCTGGGAGGAGATTAATTTGCTAATCTGAGAGAGGAGCCTGAACTCAGAATTCTTTGCTGCAGGGCTGGGCTTACCTCTAACTCTAATGTGGAGGCAGCCCATCTATGATTTCAGTTTTCTGTTTTGTGAAATGAAAACTGAAAAAGAAACACCCATGTCTCACATATATTGTATTGTAATGTCTTGATAATCATCAGGAACTTAGAATCATTAATCTTACTTACAGTCTCCTTTCAAGTCCCAATGACATTCATGCAATCATTTGGTGAAGCTATTTAAAGTAACTCTGTGACTTTGTGTGGATATGTCCACCAGAAGGATTATTTGATAATAGGACTATGTTATTTAATTGAGCTCTATGGTATTATTTGTTTTTATTATACATGTCTAGTGCCTAGTGAACTGCTCAAATTGTCTCTAGGAAAACAAATACTGTTTTTGGATTATGAATTCATAAATTAAGGACCCAGAGGAAAAAAGTATGTGCACATCGATTAAATTGCCAATTCAGTGCAAATCAATCATTATCACTGATATGCATATAAAATGACCGAGTGCCTAAATATGCTCAAGAGCTTGCTAATTAAAAAAAAAAAAACTTGCCATGAAACAAAGGGCTCCAGGCAATCCCTTGGTCAACTCTGAGCCTGGGGTGACTTGTGCCACCTTGTGTATGTTCCAGATGGCCCAGGGCCAAGCTCCATGAGCCACAGCAGGGCATGGGCAGTTCTGTTCATGTTCCGAGCAGGTCAGCTGGCCAGCCAGACCTCCTTGGTCTGATAAGGTAGATCTCATGCTCTTCCACAGCTGGGCAGATACTCCTGGGTCAGGAAGGCTGCCACATCACAGGAACTTTCAACCCTGTCTGCATGTGACATTCATTGAAGAGTGTTAAAACTAAAAAAGCTGGATTAGTCAGGGCTCCCTAGAGGAACAGAAGCAATAGAACAAATTGTAGGAGACAGGGAATTGACTGGATTAGCTCACAGCAGCCCCACAATAGCGGTCTGCAAGCCCTAGAGTCAAGGAGCTCAGTCCACATAGCTGGATGTGTCAGTACTGGAGGACTAAAGGTCTCCCTCTGGAAGGCTGAGGAAATGGTTCCAATGCTGATGAAGGGATGGATGAGCAGGATGAACATCCAAGTCATGACAAGCCTCAGCAGCCTGGCAGGCAGGCAGCAGAGAGATTTCCTTCCCTTAAGTAGCCTTAGGGAGGGGTCTTAAAACCCCTTCCCAGACTTGCTGACTTCCTGAGTCTCTGGAATTTCCTTCCTGCACTGCCCTCCTAGGAAGAGATGTTTGTTTCTAGCTAACTTCCTGAATCCCCTGAGCCTCCTTTCTCTCTTCAGTTTGGAGGAAATCTGCCATACAACACTCAAGATTACTATGGATTGCTAACAAGTCAAATTGACAAAATTTATTCCTTTAACTCCACCATTTGGGACGCTGAGGTAGGAAGATCAAGATGGAGTTTGAGGCTAGCCTGGGCTACAGAGTCTCACTCTATCCCAGATCCAAAGAATATGAGTCCCTGGGAGGGGGTGGGGAATAAAGTTCAAGGATCAGTATGTTTCAAAGACTCCCTGGAGGACCCTAATGTGCAGCCAAGGTTGAGAACCTCTGCTCAAAGAGATGAGAGACAAGACTGAGCCGAGCCAAGAGCCGAGAGGTACCCATGACAAGAATGATAAAACCAGGGGTCAGGGAGACAGCTCAGTGAGTAAAGCCTTTGTTGCATAAACCTGATGTTCCAAGTTCAGATCCACAGAAACCATGTAAAAGCAGACTTGAGGAAGGAGGTGTTGTCTGGAGAATCCTAAAGCTCGCAGGCCAGTTAGCCTGGTAAATATGCTAGTGAAGGGCTGGAGAGATGGCTCAGCAGTTAAGGCACTTGCCTGCAAAGCCTAACGTCTTGGGTTCAATTCCCTAGTATGCCCAGATGCATAGTGGTGCATGCATCTGGAGTTCGCTTGCAGTGACTGGAGGCCCTGGTGCACCAACTCTCTCTCTCTCTCTCTCTCTCTCTCTCTCTCTCTCTCTCTCTCTCTCTCTCTCTCTCTCTCATTACAAATAAATAAAAGTATTATACAAAATCCTTTTCTAGTGACCTGGGAGAAGGCAAGTCTAGCTGGAGGGTGGGGTGAACTTCTGGAATTCACTGTTGTATTGAGGCAGTACCCCTAGACCTCAGACCTCACAGGACTGCCTGGAACATGCTAAGTGTTCAGTAAACAATAGTTAATTACTGTTAGTTCTAAACTTCTCAATTACTTAAGTACTCCTTCTCTTTCAGAAGAAAAAGACTTGGGCAAGGAAGACCCAGCTGGCACTGCCCTCAAGGCTCCTCCCTCAGGCCGGAAAGTAGGGCTCCAATTCTTCCTGGAGGCCTCCTTCAGATCCAAATGCAAATCCTGGGATGCTGTTTCCATTGTCAAGAGAGTATTCTCTCTCTTCCTACCCCTCCCCTTTTCTCTACTCTTTCCCTCCCTCCCCCTTCTCTCTCTTTCTCTCTTTCCCTAGCTCAGGCTGACCTGGAACTCATTCTGTAGTCCCAGGCTGGCCTCAAACTCACTTCCATCCTCCTACCTCTGCTTCTGAATACTGGGATTAAAGGCGTGCACCAGCACAACAAGCTAAGAGAGTATTTTTTTTTCTTCAACTTTTTTTAATTGACAGCGTTCATAATTATAGATAATATAAACCATGATAATTCCCTCCCCACTCTGAGAGTATGTTTTGATAGGGGAAAGATACCTTACCTAGACAGTGTACAGGAACTGGAATTATTTTACACTTTTTTAAAAAGTAATTTTTCTTTTTTTCTTCTTTTTTGAGATTGGGACTCGCTCTAGCCCAGGTTGACCTGCAATTCACTCTGTAGTCTCAGGCTGGCCTTGAACTCACAGAGATCAGCCTACCTCAGCCTCCCCAGTGCTCAGATTAAGGGTGTGTGCTGTCATGCACAGCCAAATTTTTCATGTTTTTAATTTATTTGTAAGGAGAGAGAGTATGCACACACTAGGGCCCCTTGCCTCTGCATACAAACTCCAGATGCATGTGCCACTTTGTGTAACTGGATTTAAGAGGGTACCAGGAAATTGAAGCTGGCTGTCAGGCTTTGCAAGCTTTTAACTGTTGAGCAATCCCCCCCCCCAGCCCATATTTCATTTTTAATTGGCAAGTAACCATTGTAAATTGCACAATAGGAGGATATTTTAGAATACAGCTACATTGAAAAAGGGCTAAATTGAATAAGTTACAAAAGCATTCTTATTTTTTTGGGGGGGTTATAGCACAATTAAAATCTACTCTCTAAGGCTTTGGAAGTGACTCAGTGGTCAAAGGTGCTTGCTTGCAAAGCTTCCCAGCCCAGGTTCAAGAGTAATTTATGCTCTTGTAGAACAATGAACTAAATTGTATTTTATTGACTAATCAAGTCCCCAGCACCCACATAAAGCCAGTACAAAAAAGTGGTACATGGGCAGAGTGTGGTGGTACACTCGGGGGTAGAGGTAGGAGGGTCACTGTGAATTCGAGGCCAGCCTGAGACTACATACTGAAATCCAGGTCAGCCTGGGCTAGAGTGAGACCCTATCTCAAAAAATAAACATATAGGGGCTGGAGAGATGGCTCAGAAGTTAAGATGCTTGCCTGCAAAGCCTACCAATGTGGGTTCAGTTCTCCAGTGCCCACGTAAAGCCAGATGCCCAAGGAGACGCATGCATCTGGAGTTTATTTGCAGCAGCTGGAGGCCCTGGCATGCCCATTCTGTGTCTGGCTCTCCCCCAACCTCTGCTTACAAATAAATAAAATAAAAACCAAACAAATGAACAAAAAAAGTAGTGCAAACTTCTGGTGTTTGTTTACAATGGCAAGAAATTCTGCACAAATAAATTATAAAGCATTTTAAAGATCTACCCTCTAAAGATACACACCTTTAATAAAGCCCAGTACTCAGGAGGAAGAGGCAGGAGGATTTCCATGAGTTTGAGGCCAGCCTGAGACTACACAGTGAATTCCAGGTCAGCCTGGGCTAGAGACCCTACCTTGAAAAACGAACAAACAAAGCCCGGCGTGGTGGTGCACGCCTTTAATCCCAGCACTCGGGAGGCAGAGGTAGGAGGATCACCATGAGTTCAAGGCCACCCTGAGACTACATAGTGAATTCCAGGTCAGCCTGGGCTAGAGCGAGACCCTACCTCAAAAAACCAAACCAAACCAAAACAAAAAACCGAACAAACAAAATCTACTCTCTATTTATTGTTTTTCAAAAAATATTTTATTTATTTATTTGCAAGCAGAGAGAGAAAGAACGGGTACACCAGGGCCTCCAGATGCTTAAGCAAGTTCCAGATGCACACGCCTCTTTGAGCATCTGGCTTTACATGGGTGTTTCTCTCTTTAACTGCTTGAGATGTAACTCACACACCACAGTTTTAGAACAGTTCATCGCCCCCACCCACATGTCTGCCCTTGCCATCAGCAGTGACCTTCGCTCCCCACTATTCGACCTTCTGATCGGCCCCTTGTGAGACCCTACCTCAAAAACAAAAACAAAAAAATAAAAATAAATAATCAGTCCTAAGATCAGTTGGAGAAGTACTCAGTAATAGTATAAGGTAGTTTGTAGATAACTTGGATTCTTTCTTTTGAGGGGGGTTTCAAGGTAGGGTCTTGCTCTAGTCCAGGCTGACCTGGAATTCACTCTGTAGTCTCAGGCTGGCCTCGAACTCACAGCGATCCTCCTACCTCTGCCTCCCGAGTGCTGGGATTAAAGGCGTGCGCCACCACGCCTGGCTTGGATTCTTAAATTCTTTTATTAAAAAAACAGTAGTTTTTATTTATTTATGAGAGAGAGAGAGAGAGAGAGAAGAAAGAAGAGAAGAGAGACAGAGAGAATGGGCACGCCAGGGCCTCCAGCCGCTGCACACAAACTCCAAGTGCATGCGCCTCTAGGTGCATCTGGCTTTAAGTGGGTACTAGAGAATCGAACCTGGGTCATTAGGCTTTGTAGGCCAGCACTTTAGCTGATGAGCCATCTCTCCCAGCCCTAGGATTTCTAGATTCTGATTGTTAAAAACCAATCTGCAGGGACAGAAGAAAAGGGCCCATCTATCCTAAAGACTCCCAGACCCCTGCGGGAATGTCTGAGGTTCCATCTACTGAGGTCTCCCACAGCAAGCAGCCCAGCAAGGCAGGGTGCAGACTGCTCATTTCCCGGGAGGAAGCCCTTGGACCCTCCTCATCCTCCCAGTGACGGATGGTGGGGGAAAGCTCCTGTCTCCTTACTCTGCAGCAGTCTATCTCTGACATATTTCAGTTAAGCCTTTACTTTGGTAGGATTTTCTCCTCTCCCAGGAAACCTGCTCACCCTAAATTCCGTTTCACCTTTCCTAGTTCTCTTGGATTAATTTCAGTGAGAGACTGTTCCTTCCTGTTTGATCTTTGCTGACTCATTCTTCTGGTCTTTTTTTATGCCTTCCCTAAGATCTTTCTTACTCTGGGTCTCAGCCACATTGAATTCTTGCTGGAACAAGGAGAAGTATAAATAAACATAAGACATCTTCTAGGGCTGGAGAGATAGCTCAGCAGTTAAGGTACCTGCCTCTAGTGCCTAAGGCCCCTGGTTCAATTCCCCAGCACCCACATATGCCAGACCCACAAGGTGGTGGCCCTGGTGCCCTCTCTCTCTCTCTCTCTCTCTCTCTCCCTCTCTCTCTCTCTCTCTCTCTCTCTGCTTGAAAATTAATAAATAAAATATTTTTATAAAGACATCTTCTAGCCTGAATCAGAAACTGTTCATAGCTAGCTCAAGACAGAAGAAAGGATTTTCAAGGGAGTTGAGTGTAAGTTACCTCTCCTGGTTGATACTGGTGTCTTGATGTGTCATCTAACAAGAAATAACTAAGGATGTTGAATGACCAAAGTGTAGTAATTTATGCTCTTGTAGAACAATGAACTAAATTGTATTTTATTGACTAACCAAAGATAATTATATCCTTTTCATACTTAAAAAGGAAATTATAATTGATAACCCATGTTGGTTAACTTTTAGTAAATGTAGATCTCCTGCATTCTAATGATCGATGGCGTTAACACAGGAGCAATTATGTCTTGGGTGGTAAAGCACTTTTATTTTACAAGATATTTTCATATTCAAGGGTTGGAGAGAGATGGTTCAGTAGTTAAAAGCGCTTGCTTGCAAAGCCTGATGGCCTGGGTTCGATTCCCCAGTACCCATGTAAAGCCAGATGCATCAAGTGGTGCATACGTCTGGAGTTCATTTGCAGTATCAAGAGACCCTGATGCATACATTTTCTCTCTCCCTACTTGCAAATAAATAAGTAAAAATATCTCTTCAAAGTGGTTATGTACGTATTATTATTGGTATTTGGGATAAAGAGACACACAAATGTTATTTGACTCATCTATCACTTAGCTGGTTAGTGCTAAGAACAAAACTTGAACATGGCGTGATACCTGCCTGGCTATAGTTTTCACACTACAATTTATAGTCATCATTTTGTAGAGATATTTGCTGGGGGTCCAGCATGGTTTAACCTCCGCTGACTATGTAAGAATCAGGAGATCAAGCTACTAACTCATATCCTTTTGCTTAGAATTCAGGGAATTCTCTTTTTTTAAATTATTTATTGTTTATTTATTTGAGACAGTAGCCGGCCCTTCGCTGAGAGGGAGTGCAGCATCGAACTCTCAGGAGAAAACATCAATAACACTTTGGTCATCGGGAAGAGGAGAGCCAGACACATAAGCACGAGGTGCCGGGAGAACAAGCTCAAGCCAGACTGCTTTCCTGTCTGTTTTATTTTTTTGGAATGCACTGAGTTTATTTAAGGTCGATTACATGAGCATGTGTGCAGGGTTGTTTGTTGGAGCACAGGCAATGTGCGAGTCATATATCCCTGAAGCAAACGACTTCCTCTCCCTGAGCAACCATTACCCATAATAGTTCCTCAGGGAGCTGTGGGGACTCACGAACCCCCATCCATCCAAGATGGAATATTGATGGGCCAATTAACTTTATTTGTTTTTTTCAATATTATTTATTTGAGAGTGAGAATGAGTATGGGCATGCCAGGGCCTCTTACCACTGCAAATGAACTCCAGATGCATAGGGCACTTTGTGCATCTAGCTTGCGTGGGTGCTGGGGGATTGAACTCAAGCCATTAGGTCCAACAAGCAACTGATGAACCATTTCTCCAGCCTCCAACTAGCTCTAAATGCTGTCGGTCAATGTTCTCTTGCCGTATCACAAAGAAAAACAACCTTAAAAGGGAAAAGATTTATTCTGGCTCACAATTTCATAATTTAAAAAAATTTTTTATTTGAAAGAGAGAGAGAGAGAGATTCAGTACGCCAGAGCCTGCAATTGAACTCAGATGCATGGGCCACTTTGTCCATCTGGCTTCATGTGGGTACCAGGGAATTAAACTCAGGCCATCAGGCTTTGCAAGCAAATGCTTTTAAACCACTGAGCTATCTCTCCTGCCCCCGTGTTTTGTTTACTAAGATTCTATCCATAGACCTGTCCCCTTGGATTCTGCTAACTCATTCCAGGCCCTCCTGGGCTCCAAATTCTCCCTGCTCACTGACAATCCCAAACTCTCTGTAGCCCTTCCTTGAGTTAGCCCTGTAAGAGGGGGTTTATAATAATGGTCTAGAACATAAGTGCATGGTCAGACCACCAGCCCTGTGTCCTGTCTCTGCCAGTTCTTGGCTGGGGCAAGTCCTTAACTTCTCTACGAACCATTTTCATCATTTGAAAATGAGAATGATGGTGGTTAACCTTCCCTGAATTACTATTTCTGAAGATTGAGTACAAAAAGACATAACTAATCCAATTCTAAAGGCTCAAAAATATTGGATAAAATTACCACCATCATAATATAGTCATAGATAAATAATACCTTGCTTGCAATACTGAGACAGGCTTTCTAGGTCACAGCCTTAAAAATGCAACTCAGGGCTGAAGAGATGGCTCAGTGGTTAAGGCACTTGCCTGAAATTCTAATGAACAACCTAGCTTCAATTCCCCAGTACCTGCATAAAGCCAGAAGCACAAAGTAGTGAGTACATCTGCAGTTTGTTTGTGAAAGACCCTGACATGCCCATACTTTCTCTTTCTCTCCCTCTTTCTGTATCTCTCTGCTGGCAAATATTTTAAAAATGTTTAAATGCAGCTCAATCAGGGCATGATGGCACATGCCTTTAATCCCAGCACTTGGGAGGTAGAGGTAGAAGGATCACCATGAGTTCAAGACCACCCTGAAACTACACAGTGAATTCCAGGTCAGTCTGGGCTAGAGCAAGACCCTACCTTAAAAAAAAAAAAAGTAACTCAAAATGTAACAATGGAGGTGTTGCACCCAGAAGTGAAGTGAGTAACCAGTTTATTTCGGAGGATACCATTAGGGTCTGAAGAGAAGGCTAGAGCTGACCATGGCCCTCTGTGGAGGCTGAGCCTCTGAGAAGGCAGCCCACCATGTGGCCCCGGACTTCCCCATATTTGTGGCTGTCCCTGCCAGGCCTGGCTCTGGCCTGTTCTCCTGGCTCCCTGTGCTCATGTCTCTGGCTTTCTCTTTCCTGATGACCAAAGCATTCCTGATGGTTTTTCCTGAGAGTTCACTGCAGCGATCCCCTCAGCCAGAGGCCAGGCACACTGTCCCTGGGTTTTGCGCTACCAGCCTTAGGTCTTGTCATCCCCACAGAGAGCATCCATGGCAAGGGCAGGACCGCAGTGCTCAGTGGGGTTGGGCTGCTCTGTCCCAAGCTGGCAAGTCTCAAACTCTACCATGCCACTTCTGGGCTGGTGGGCTACCTGCTGGGTGGTGCCAGCCTCTTACTGGGCATATGCTCACTTTGGCTCACTGTACCTGACTATGCTGTGCCCTGTCCTCTCCAGCTTGGCAGCCAAAGGGAAGCCTGGACTTGCACTTGGCATAGGAGCAGGGGGGGGGCCTCCTGGACTCTCAGCTGATTGGGTCAGGGGACATTTCAGGTACGGGCACTTGGGCTGCTCATGCCAGAATGAATGCTTCTCTTTTCCTTCTCTGTCATCCAAGAAGAGCAGGGATCATGTGTCTGGATAAAGTCGGGGTTGCAACACTGTCTTCCCAGCAATGCAGCTTATTTTTGTACTGGTATGTCCAGAGATTATGGGGAGAAAAAAGTAAAATAAAAAAAGATTGAAAAGAAAAACCAATGCTACTATGATTATCAAGTCTTCCACCTCCTGTGTTCTGTGGCCTTAATAAATCTTGCCAGAGTTACACTTGTATCGACCTGCATCTATCTTAGCGCCCTTCCCTGGACTCCTGAAACTGAGACGTGGGCTGCTAACGATCAGGGTATGTCTCATTCATGAGTCTACCCCCATCCCGTGGACTTTCAGCTTTGCTCAGTGAACAGAGGGTTGTCTCTGATTTATGGGCCCTAAGTGAGAACACCACTTGTGGCACATTATCCTCTTGAGATATTCGGATCGTGTTTTCTTCACCTTTGTCCAGGAAGCACAACAAAAATACATGATGGACAGGAACTGCTCAAAACAATGCGCTGGGCACAAGCCATAGTGGTCACCTTTCTCTTTAAAGTATCTGTCTACAGGATTCCTCAAAGGCTGGACTAAATGAGGAAATGTGAACTTTCACATCAAACTTCTCAATTTGAGGCTCTTGAGTAAGCACATACACACTTCCTCACATTGACCTCGGTCAGCACGGGACAGAACCCTTTTCATGGAAAGTGCTCATTGAGGTCTTGGCATTCACGACATGACTATTTTTACTGTGTATTACTTAACTGTTTATAATCAATGCCATTCTCTAGTAATGATTCAAAAGTTTCTTTCCATTTTAGGAGGACTGTCTTTGACTCGAAGTGGTGAGGAACTAAAAATTTAAAAAGCTTCAAGAGAGACTCAAAACTATCAGTGATAAGCAGAAGCAACAGTTCAATGCTCCAAATTAAATGAGACCTCCCTGGGTTGGATAGATGGCTCAATAGTTAAGGCACTTGCCCAAAAAGCCAAAGGACCTGGGTTTGATTCCCCAGTACCCACATAAAGCCAGATGCTCAAAGTGCCCATGCATCTGGAGTTTGTTTGCTAGAGGCCCTGGCGTGCCCATTTTCTCTCTCCCACTCTCTCTTTCTGGCTCTCTTTTCTCTCTGCTTGCAAATAAATAAATAAATAAATAAATAAATAAATAAATAAATAAATAAATAAATAAATAATAAAAAGACCTCAATGACACCAGCAAGGCTTAGGAAACACTGAGGAAGAGATGGTGGAAAGACCATAAGAGACAGAGGGATGGAAGGAATGTTCTGGGATGTTCTATTCTGGCTACGAGGAGCCTGTCCATTCATGACCTCAAAGCAGATGTTATTATCGGCACAAGACTGGGCCCATTGACATGTCATAAGTGATGAAGGCAAAAAGGAAAAAAAAAACCACATGAAAATCGTAGGGGTCTACGGGATTGGGGAGAGGGCGGAATGCAGAGTGCTGGGAGTGGATTATGATCAAAATATATTATGCAGATGTATAGACTATCAATAAAACGTTTTTCAAAAGCCAAAAGAAAATTTCAGTTTATTAGTCAAACTTTTCATCTCTATGATAAAATACCTGAGAAATAAGAGAGGAAGGATTATTTTGCTCAGTTTTAAAGGATTTCCCCCAACAGATACACCCAGTGGTGGGCTTTAGTAATCTCACAAACATTTTTTTTTTTAGACAAAGTCTTGCTATACATCCTAAGCTTGCCTTAAACTCACTATATATAGCCCAGGCTGGCTGTGAACTGCCAGCAATTCCCCTGCCTCGACCTCTCGAGTCCTGGAATTACAAGTGTGCATCATCACTCTTGGTTTTCATAGGCATTTCTCAGTTCAATCGCCTTGACAATCAAGATTACCCCTGACAAGTTCACCTCTTATGAATGTGACACCCAAACACATTGCCTTCAACAATGGCATTCCTGCAGTGACTCCCTGCAAAGCTCATGCCCAACGCATAGTACAAGATGCAGCCAGCCTACCTCTGAGACCTTGTAATCTTAAAATAGTTCCAGTATTGTTCAAGAGTTTAAGCCCCAAATCTCTTCCCAGATTCAAGACAAACACTTAGCTCTCATCCCCGGAACTCATGAAAAAGTTACATAATTTCAAGATACAATAGTGCAGAGCAAATATTCCCACTCCAAAAGGAAGGGACAGGAGAATAGCAAAGAAGCACTGGACCAAAGCAAGATGAAACCGGAAGGGCAAACACTAAATCCTAGGAGTATGGCATTTGAAGAATGTGATGATGGAATGTTGGGCTCCCACAAGCTTGGACGGCCCTTCCACCATGGCCAAGCCAAGTGGCCTCTATCGCAAGCTGGCTTCACCTTTTGCCTGAAACTGTCTCTGGTAGGCATTCCATGTTCCTGGCATCTCCAATATCCTGGGGTCTCCATTGGAGCTTAGGCTTGAATTTCACAGTTTCATGAATTGTTGGTATTGCTTAAGGAGGGCACGGAGGACAAAGGGTTTAAGAGGGTGTTGAAGGAGGTCAGAAACCCTGGTGGCTAACCTGGTAGGCGTTTCCCTATCTCCACCCTCAACTCTGAGACTCCCAACTCCCAAAAAAGCATGCCACATAGACCCAGGTTCGTACCCCAGCTGTTCCTAGAAGGTGGCAGTTCCGTTACCACCACCATCTAATAAGTGCCCAAGCTCAAGTCCACATGCAAAGCAGGTATTCACAGGTTGCTGATTTCTGCCAATCTCCGTTGTCCATTTCTTTCCCTCCCTCCTCCTCAATTTCTATTTAACCCACGATGCTGCTATAATAAAATGGGTTTTTGTCATGGGATAACTTGTCATGCTTTTCCCCAGGGTCTATGCCTGTTATTCTCTCTGGAGAGATGAGCTGAACACACACAGAGCTGTAACACTTCTGGGGGCTCTCAGGCCCACAGACAAGCCTCCATGGGTGCCTGGTTTCAGGTCCCCAGCCTCAGCCATCAGAGTCACGGCCGCTCGGAGCATGCCAGCTCCCTCCCTCCCCGCGGTCTCCTCCGCTACCGCCATGGAGCATGCCTGCACCCCAGTGCTAGCCGGCCAGCAGCACACTGGATGGCAGCCAGCCCCGCCTCCCGGATTGGTGCCCCATTCCTCTTCCCTGTCCAGCCCAGCCCTGCTGGGGAAGCAGCTCGACTCTGCCAGGGGACCTGTTCCTGTCCTTTTTTTATTAAAACAACAATGAATCACCCTCATAGAGACTGAAGGTATTCCCACTCTGACACACATTTTTCCTTTGAATCTGGGTGGAAGCCTCCATGACACTAAAACTCTTGTATTTTTCGTACCTGCAAAACAACTATCATGTGAATATCTGTCATTAGATCCAGTGGTAGCCACAGTGTCTTGAACCACGGCTACAGCAGCAACACAGTGTGTTGAGTGAAGTGAACTGAAGCCTGGGGTGGTGGCACATAGCTTTAGTCCCAGCACTCAGGAGGCTGAAGTTGGAGGATCCCTACCAGTTCAAGGTCAGCCTACATAGATAGTGAGCTCCAGATCAGACTGGGCTAAAGTGAGATTCTGCCTCAAACAAACAACAAACCTCCCCCCCCCCAAAAAAAAAAAAAAGAAATGAACTTGGGGAAAATAGTTCCTTGGTGGCCCTGTAAGAACAGGCATCCCAGAAGCATTCTCTTCCCCAGAGAAAAACCTCTAAAATGATTTTTACTCTTTTCATATCCTTGTACTGTGATAAATAGGGTCTGGACAGTTCCTGGCATGCCCTTAGGCATATTTCCTATTGTCAAAATGCAAATTGGCTTTTTTATTTTTTATTTTTTTTTTTTTGTTTTTCCGAGGTAGGGTCTTGCTCTAGTCCAGGCTGACCTGGAATTCACTATGTAGTCTCAGGGTGGCCTCGAACTCATGGGCAATCCTCCTACCTCTGCCTCCCAAGTGCTGGGATTAAAGGCGTGCACCACCACACCCGGCTCTCCTCTGCTTTTTAAAAAAATATTTTATTTATGTACTTCCAAGGGGGGGGTGAGAAAGAGACCAAAAGGTAGAGATAGGTAGGTAGACAGGTAGATAGATAGATGTGGAACAGGTGCACCAAGGATTCTAAGGGCTGAAAATAAACTCCAGGTGTATGCACCACTTTGTGCATCTTGCTTTACGTGGGAATTGGGCAATCAAACCCAGGTCATTAGGGGGCTGAAGAGATGGCTCAGTGGATAAGGCACCTGTTTCTAGTGCCTAAGGCCCTGGGTTCAATTCCCCAGTACCCACATAAGCCAGATGCACAAGGTGGCAGCCCTGGCTTTCGCTTTCTCTCTCTCTCTCCCTCTCTCTCTCTCCCCCCCCCCTTGAAAATGAATAAAATAAAATATTTTTTTAAAAAACCCGGGTCATTAGAAAGTGTAGGCATGCATATTAACTGATGAGCAATCTCTCCAGCACTCCACTCCTCTACTTTTTTATTAAAATATTTATTTATTTGTAAGCAGAGAGAGATAGAAGAGAGACAGAGAGAATGTGCACACCAGGCCTCTAGCCCTGTAAACAGACTCCAGATACATGCGCCTCTTTGCACCTCTGGCTTTACATGGCTACTGGGGAACTGAACCTGGGTTATTAGGCTCTGGAGACAAGTGCTTTAACTACTGAGCCATCTCTGCTCATCTCTGCTTTTTTGAAAAAATAATTTTATTTATTTGCAAAGAGAAAGTGTGTGTGTGTATGAGAGAGAGAGAGAGAGAGAGAGAGAGAGAGAGAGAGAGAAAGAGAAAGAGAATGGGTATGCCAGGCAAGACAATGGGCCTCTTGCTGCTGTAAAAGAACTCCAGACACATGCATCACTTTTGTGCGCCTGGCCCTATGTGGGCACTGGAGAATTGAACCCAGGCTGCCAGCCTTTGCAAGTAAGTGGTGCTAACCGCTGGGAAATCTCTCCAGCCCCTCTCCTCTGCTTTTTGTTCGTGAGTCTCATCATAATTCTGCTAAAAGGACCTAGCAAAAGCCAGGCAAGGTGACACACGCCTTCAATCCCAGTACTCGCTCAGGAGGCAGAGGTACAAGCATTGCTGTGAGTGTGAAGCCAGCCTGAGACTACATAGTGAATTCCAGGTCAGCCTGGATTAGAGTGAGACCCTAGCTTGGAAAAATAAAAACAAAGGAACTAGCAATACCTATGTCTTAGCCTGATTATTGAGCTGGCTTGAAATTTCCTCCCAAGTAAATTAGTCTATCACCTTCATATTCAGCCTTCCACAGTCTCAGGAGATGTGGACAAAATGTAGACCAGTTTTTTTTTTTGTCAGAATGTAACACAAATGGCCTGTAGACCAGTTTCCACATGAAATCTCTTGAGCACAGTCATTACTGTACTATCTTCTGTGCTCCCATGAGAATCATCCCTGGAACTGAGCTTGCAGCACCGTAGGGCTTCCTCACCCAAATCTATGCACTCTTCCAAGTTCCTCCCGTAAGCCATTCCAAAGGCCTGAGAGCCAGATGCGAGGTTTAGTCACAATGACCATCTGCTCCTGTCCCCAGGTTTCTGCTAGACTTTGTCATCACCGTGACAGAACACTTAAGGAAGTAAACTTAAAGGGAGGAAGGAGTAATTTTGCTCAGTTTCAAAGGTTTCAGTTCATCATGAAAGCCAGGGCAAGACAGCATAGCACCTTACATGATAGTGTCAAGAAGCAGAGAGAGAGCCGGGCGTGGTGGCGCACCCCGGCACTTGGGAGGTAGAGGTAGGAGGATCGCTGTGAGTTCGAGGCCAGCCTGAGACTACATAGTGAATTCCAGGTCAGCCTGGGCTAGAGTGAGACCCTACCTCAAAAAATAAAAAATAATAATCTTGGGCTGGGCAGGTGACTCAGAGGTTAAAGGCACTTGCTTGCAAAGCCTGATGGCCTGGGTTCAATTCCCCAGAATCCTTGTAAAGTCAGAGTCACAGTGGCACATGTGTCTGGAGTTTGTTTGCAATAATAGGAGGCCCTGGTATGCCCATTCTCTCTCTCTCTCTCTCTCTCTCTCTCTCTCTCTCTCTCTCTCTCTCTTTCTCTCTGTCTCTGCCTACCTCTTTCTCTCTCTCTTAAATAAAAACCATTCTAGGGTTGGGGATTTAGCTCAGTGGATGAGCGCTTGCCTAGCAAGCGCAAGGCCCTGGGTTCGGTCCTCAGCACCGCAAAATAAATAAATAAAAATCAAAAAATAGAATAGTAATTTTTTAAAAAGCAGAAATATATTATACATACACATTATATTATCCAAATAAACACAGACTAAGGGAATTTCTCTGGCTGTGTAATTTGGGGTTTTTGTAAATTTCCTTTTTTTCTTTCTTGTTTATTTACAGTTTTATACCATGAACCTGTATTGATAGTGTAAACAGTTATTTCAAATAAAAAGATCAGCCGGGCATGGTGGCACACGCCTTTAATCCCAGTACTCGGGAGGCAGAGGCAGGAGGATTGCGTTCAAGGCCACCCTGAGACTACATAGTGAATTCCAGGTCAGCCTGGGCTAGAGTGAGACCCTACCTGGAAAAACCAAAAAAAAAAAAAAAAAAAAAGAATATGCTTTTAATTATAAAACTGGAAACAATTCTTTCACAAATTAAGACTTGTCATTTAAAGTTACTCACCAAGAGATTCTCCCCTGCCACTCCTCTGTTATTAAAAACCACACACCTAAGAATGAGGAAAGAAATCTGATTATTTCTATACATAATTCCTGTTAATGATGCATTATTATAATCTCAGTAATCGCTGATTTTTAGCCTTAAGGGGAAACAGTTGAGTTTGCTTAATATGCATGAAACTTTGGGTTCGATCCCTAGCACTGCATAAACTGGGCACAATGGTACCTACTTGTACTCGGAGCCCTCGGAGGATGAGATATTCAAGGTCACCCTTGGCTCCATGGTGAATCCAAGGCCAGCCTAGGCTACATGAGACCCTGCCTCGAAATAACAACAAAATGATTCAAAAAGTCTTGCTACACATATGATAATGTTCAGTAATTTCTCCTAAATATATTAAAAGGACTTTTTAAGCCTGGTGTGGTGGCGCACGCCTTTAATCCCAGCACTCAGGAGGCAGAGGTAGGAGGATCACCATGAGTTCAAGGCCACCCTGAGTCTACATAGTGAATTCCAGGTCAGCCTGGGCTAGAGTGAGACCCTACCTCGAAAACAAAAAAACAAAAACAAAAAAAAGGGACTGGCATTGAATCCAGGGTCTCACACCTAACACTCCTAATACTTCGTTAAATTCCACATGTGAGCTCAAATTAGAAAGTTATATCGTGGAGTGACATTAATTTTCCTACCAAAAGAGTAGATACTTTATAACTTCTTGGACATAGAAACATAGGTCATGATAAGCATTATTAAAGCAACTGTAAATATAAGTCAAATTTCAATGTTTATTGCCGTAAATACATTGGATACCCTCTCTACCCAATGTATTTATGGCACTAATGAAAACATACTTATCTGCTGAGAAACCTTGGGAGTTTGGAGTTTTTCTTTCTTTTTGGTCTCCAGTCCAGGTTGACCTGGAATTCACTGTCATCTCTCATTGATGCTCCTACCTCTGTCTCTGGAGTATTGGGATTAAAGGTTTGAGCCACGCAAGATTCAAATTCTCTTCTTTCATGGTGCTGCTGACCCCACGAAGGTACAGGCTGGAGCCCCAATCAGCTGACAGCTGACAGCCCTACAAGACACCATGGACTGCCTCTCCCCCCAGAGTGTCTGATTTCAAGATACACCCTGTCCATTGATGATGGTTTTCTAGACATATCTCTGCCAAGCAATTCTTTGCTGCTGCTTAAATGTTATCTAGAGAAGTTTTATGAGGTCTAGCTAAAAGGAGAGAAACAGTTAAAAGTCATCTAGAAATACTGCATTTTATTGCTTCACCTACAGAGAAACCTTAAAAATATTATAAAGACACATAAAACAGTTTGCGTGCTTCTTTGATTTTCTTGTAAATTTCCTTTACATTTGCCCAAGTTCATCCCTCAGCCTCCTGAGTAGGTGGGTCTACTGGCACATTCTACCACACCTGGCTCTCTTATTATCTTGTCTTTTTTTTCTTTTTGCTAAGCAGAATGGCCAGACAGACTAGCTATAAATAAAATTTAAGTTGGCCACTTATATTCACTTGCATAAGCACGTAAGTCACACTGGAATTGTCACCTTGAGCTTGAAGTTCCAAATCAGATAAGAACCCATAATTAAAAAAGGCTTCTGGAGCAAGGTGCCATCATGTGACTGTCACTTTGAAACGCCACAAAGCCAGGGAGGGGAAAGAAAAAGGAAGATGTGCAAACTCATGAAAAAGCAGTGGATACCCCTGGGGCCTTCTGCCCAGCTGCAGCCTGGGATACTAAACTGGAAAGTGGACCAGAGCTCTGGTCTCTCTGGGGAGAGGAGGAAATGAGCTGACCTCTCCATCCATCTTTGTTCCTCACAGTGTTCCCTGTTAGCAGCTGTCATCACTGTCTAACTCTAGTCTTTAATAAATTTTAATTGTTA
>PVHP010016122.1:0-36431 GCA_004024765.1 Zapus hudsonius | reverse complement strand
GTCCATCTTTTCTTGCATGACCAACATTAAGTTCTCTTTAGGACCTGTGCCAGTATGCTCGGGGTTTAGTGTCATGTCATCCTGGTCCTGCTTCTGCTCTCTCTCTTTAGTGTTGTTGTTGTTATTTGGTGCAGTTTCCTCAGCTGGTGTCATATTCTTGCATTCAGGTCTGCCCATTTCAACTCCACTTGAGGTGGTTGGCAGAATGCCTTTGAGATGTCTGTAGGGGTCGGTGGGTGTGGGGGATGGCAGAGTGCGATGGGCAGTGGGGCGGTTTCAGTTTTCGGGGCTGTGGGGGTTGGTGGTTGTGGGGAGGGATAGCGTACCCCTGGATGTCGTGGGTAGGGGGGTTGGGGCCACCAGATTAGGCAGGCCAAGGGAATAGACCCACAGTGGTCTGTAGTTCCTGGGGATGGGGTTGGTGGGGGGAGGGGCAGGGGGTGAATTTGCTGAGATCCCTGGATCTAGTGTTGCTGGGATAGAGGGGCTGATGGGTTCCTCAGGCACAGAAAAGTAGTGGAGGCTGGGGGTCATGGGGAGGGGCTACAAAGGAGGCCGATGGAGAAAGAAAATTAATATAAGGAATAAAATAAAAAGAAAACAACAAAAAGTAGAAAAAGAAAGAAATGCTAGTGCCAGGGAGGGGTGGGATAGACAGAGGGCGGGAGGGTGGGGACCAAAACACAAGGAAAGCCACTGAAGGAAAGCCTCAGATGCCGCAGGCAGACCCTGCCTGCCTGGACGACTCACTGCCTCCTGTGAGGGCTGGTGAACGCTGGTGGCTTCCAGTCGTAGGGATCCTGTGCTCGGAGGTACCTGGAATTCAGCGGGCCATCGCAGCTTGTGTCCACGATCTGGATCCCTGCTGAAAACCCTGGCCCTTATTTCCCGAGGTGTGCATTGTGTCTGCTAGTCAGCCATCTTCCCCGGAAGTCCTCTTATGCCTTTTCTTGAAATGGATTTTTTGTTTTTACTAAAGCAACAGATGATCTTAGTGAGATAATGTGGGTCAAGGTTTAGTAAAAAAGAAAATATTTGCTTTTTTTCTCTCAGTGACAGTTTTTTATTTTTTATTTTTTAAAAATCACTATTTTTAATAATCTATAGCTAATGTATCCCTTACTGCCTGTCCCAGGATATTTTTACTTTATTTTACTTAATCAGTATGTCCTGGGTCTTCCACTGAGGTTTGGATATTTGTCTTCCATAGGTAAATGACAAATTAGCTATAATCTTTGGATGCTTATTGTTGGCAGTTTTATAAGCTAGGAAAATTAGACTTTGCTTGACTTGGCAGTTCATGTCAGACCTTGGTCAAGGTTAAAAGGTTCAAGAAAATTTTATGTCTTCCCATTATTTTGTTAGGGTGAGGAGACATGTTCAGTACTCTCTTTAATGATCAACTATATGTGACATATTTATGCAGGGCTTTTATTGTCACTGGACTGGTTTGAAATAACTATTAATCCTAAGAATTATTTCATCATTTCTCTAGAATTCAATATCTTTGCAAGGTGTGTTTGAATGTTGAAAGAGAATATAAGTAATCAATTGAAGATTAAATAAAAAATCTGTGAATAAACAGTCAATATTTGATTATGGCTATAATTTTATTTGAGAATTTTAAAAGTTTATTTTGGAAAAAAATGGCTTTTCTTGCCTTCAGCACATCCTGCTCTCTGATAATAGAAAAATGATATAATCCATAATTTAATCTCAGATATTTTTGTTACTGAAAATTTATAACGCATTAGCCTTTTAACTCCAATTCTTTATTCAATTCATTATTGTTTGCAATAGGATTTTTCTTTTTTTTTCCACTTAACTTTTCACTTTATTTAACCATCATTTGCCCATGTCTCCTGAAGCGGTTCTCAGGATAGCTTTTCTCCCCCCAAACGCTCAAAGTCAGGGCTCTGAGCGTGGTAGGCAAGCACATCACCACACAGCTGGATCCTCAGCCTTGGAGCACCGGCTTTTTATCATGCTTGCCTCAGATTGGATATAGCTGGTGAAATAAAACTTCATGTTTCCTTTGGAGTCAACCTGGATTTTAGGTCAGGTTTTATTTCAGTAAATTACTGTTTTGTGAACTTGATTGAACATTACACAAACATTTGTAGGTCATGACCTACAAATACTCCTCAAGTCACACTTGCCACTTGGAAATTTTTTTTAAGAAAAAAGAGGAAAATTTATACAGAAAATGGGTCTGGCTAAATCTGATGATAACACTTGAGACTCTGTATCCATCTTTTTGGGGATTTCCAGGTGTAAAAATTAATGGAAATGAAAGAATCTTAGTCAGTCTGAAACCACTGACCAGAAAGATTAAAATGATCTCTGTGCCAGGTTTTTTAACTTTCCTTAGGATACATAAGGCTCTGATAGTTGCATTGAGGAAATTTATTCTTGTTTTTATAAAACACAATCCATGTGATTATTTTCTTTGGACAACATGCTTGCTATGGCTGATATGTTTTCTACTAAGATGTCTAAGTTTATTCGTAATAGTATACTTAGGTATTGGGGAAAACAGCTAAGGTCAATTAATCTAAAATGATATGTATTTTTTCTTCATGAACTTGGTTTTTATTTAACTTTATATCAGGGGTTAGACTTCTTGGTGCTCAAATTATACTAAGAAAAAGGCACTAAGGAGAAAAACAAAACCACTTCCTCTGGAGTGCACAGGAAAATCACGAATTAACAGCTTATTCTGTACCAGCCTTCTCATACTCACTGAATCCTGGGGTCCATGAGTTTGAAATTTCCAGAACTTTCAGTTTCGGTTGTCTATTTCTGAGCAAATAATAAAAGAAAAAATCCAAAGGAACAAAAGAGGAATTTTCTCCATCATTGACAAGAAGAAACAATTCAGATTTCCACTTAATTCATTTTTATGAAAAGCAACACAATATAACAGAATCAGAATAAAAAGAAAACATCCGTAGAAATAACTGGTGATCCATTTACTAAGTCTCAATCAAGTTTTCCAATTACTTCCTTAGTAAATAAGAAAAAGATATTTTTGAAAATAAAAATATACTAATAAATCAGTCTTGATGATTAACCTCTAGCCAATGAGTTGATTATAGCCCAGGCTTAGTGATAAGCAGTTGATTTTTTGTGGCTTTTTTTAAAAAGAAGGAAATCCTGTTCTACTAAGAAATTTCCAGTACCTGCATTTCTAAGAAATCAAATAGCATTGCCTGCATACATTGTGTATTATTTTTGTGAAGACCTATTTAAAATGGGGAAAAAATTTCAAGAATAATGGCATTTTAATTTTATTTATAACTTAATCCCCAAATTCTAAAACTGTGATCATTATTAAAAAAAACCTATAAGATTTTGTTATGCAAACATATTTGTAGACTAACAGTTTTTATCAAAATATATTTAGCCATCACTTGAAGCCCAGTTAACTAGCTAGGATGATATGCACAATAATACTCTATGTGGAACGAAACTTAAAAACATGTTAGGATAGGAAACGTGTGGGCTACATAAGGGTAATCTACTTTCCTAACCTTTGACAATGATTTTAGCAGTTAGTTAAAGGAATCAGAAAAAAATTTCCCATTTTGTGATAACATTAATTATATCTTATCTCTTTATCTAATAATAATAATAATAATAATAATAAAAGAATAAAAAAGTCACAAATGAATTTTTTTAAATCTAAAAATAGTCTCACTCCATTGCCTACATTTTCAGTTAACAGTGGAGTTGGGATGCTTAGTGTGGTGGTTTGAGTCCAGTGTCCCCCATAAACTCATGTTTTCTGGATGCTCAGCCTGTGGCAATTTGGGAATTGGAGCCTTTCTGGAGGGGTGGATTGTTGGGGGCAGGCTTATGAATGGTATAGCCAGCTTCCCCTTACCAGTGTTTGGCACACTCTCCTGCTGCTGTTGGTCATCTGATGTTGGCCAGGAGGTGATTTTCAGCATTTCCTAATGCCACTGTTTTCCTTGCCATCATGGAGCTTCCCCTGGAGTCTATAAGCCAAAATAAACCATTTTCTCCCATAAATTGTGCTTTCAGTCAGTAGCAAGAGGTTGACTGCACCCTGTAGTAAACTAATCTCTGGTTGTTCAGACAAAACTGTAAGCAAGATAATTGATTTAGGTTTTGCTAAAGCACTAACTTTTCTCTCATATAAATCACTTTAAAAAGTGAGCCTGTTTAGAGGAATGACTTCCAAGGATTCTTTTATTCAGCAACCTACTTCTGAATGTAAAATACTTTATTAAAATTACTTTTTCGACTGTGACTTACTGTCTAAGTAAACTTTCAGTCATATTTAGTTTTTAATAAATCCGCATTTAGGGGAAGAATTGGAATCTGGTACCGTCAAGCATGATATTTTTTTCCATATAATTATTTAAAGATCATAAAAATCAAAAAATGAAAATGCCATGTGGCAGAAATAAAATGATGGAAGAGATAAAATTTTTGTGGTGAGATTGTGGAAGATAAGAGAAATCCTTGCCATGAAAAGTCCAAGAAATGAGAAGATGTTGTTAGTATTAGGAAGCTAAGACAGTGGTAACCAAGTTGAAAGTGGGATTGGAGAAATGATTTGTTGAGTTGTTAACTCGTACTTTTTCTTGTCTTTACTCTGCCTCTGCTTTCTTCACTGGTCCTCACAAGTGGCCCCTTGATGTTGTTGTCTGAGGCAACAGGAGAAAGTAGTAAAGACACAGATCAATATTTTGGAATATTTCGTTTAATCAAGGATCAACCATACCAAGTAGATTGTGTCAGATACCTCAGCTCAATGAGGGTCTCTCAAACAGGTTGGAAGGTGGGGGGCTCTCAGGGAAAGACTGTCAGGCCCGAACTTCTAACATCTGTGGTCTCTGCTGTTTCTGTGTGTTTCTCTCTTAGCCTTTCCTGTGATGTTAGTGAAGTTTTCTCACCAGGATGAACTACTATCTAGGTTCTAGAAACCCAAAGAAAGGCTTTATAAAGCAAGATAACTAGATCATAGTCCCTGGGAACAGAATTCAACCACTTATTCTTTCCCAACCCACCAAAATGAAGCTTTTATAGACTAAGAATTATTTATGGGCAATTTTGATTTAAAGCATAAGAAATTTTTGAATACGTTTCTCTTCCTTTTTAATAGCTTATTTTACTTAGCTTTGGTTCCTCTTCCCAGCTTCATATCTTTCCTTAGAGGAAAACCACAAAGGCTCAGGATGGAACACTTCAGGTATTTTTCACCTCATCTTCTTCAGTCTTTCAAGAAAAGAATAGCTTAGATTTTATCAGAAAGAAGGTAGGTCATCACTCACAGGGGCTTCCATGCTGTTGGGAATCCCAGAACCCCAGCCTCATCCTCATTCCCACCCCACAGTCGCAGAGCAACAGAGCCACCATACTGGGTAGACCTGGTGTGTGGAGCTGCTTCTGAGTTTGTGGTTTGAGGGCTGAGGATGATTCTTTTTCAAATAACAAATCACGATAGGGGATCTGCTTACTTCCTGCTTCTTGCAGCTTGATTTGAATTTATTTGAAGAAAAAAAAAGAAAGAAAAAGAAAGAAAATCTGCAACATTCTCAGGCAGTTCATCTGCTCAGTCTCTGACTTGGATTTTTGAAGGAAATTTCCGTCCCTGACTGCTTTTCCTGAGGCATACATAGATGGAGGATGGTTGCTAGGACCGGCAGATAGATGAACAGAAATGAATAGATGAATGATGGAATAGTGCTATGCTGTGAGTATGGTTTGTGCTCACAAATTCATGTGGAAATTCAACGCCCATTATGGCCTATTAAGAGGTACGGGCTTTAAGAGAGGATCAAGGCTCTGGATTCATGGGTTAATGGTTATTCAAGAGGAGTAAGCTTCAATCTGCATAAAGCTAGAATGCCTAGTCCTCTCACCCTTTCCGTATCTCTTGACACGTAATACCCTGTACCATCTCAGGACTCTGCCAACAAGAAGGTCATTGCTAGTTGTAGCCCCTCCACCTTGAGCCAAAACAGAAGCCAAAATAAATTTTTTTCATATCTTCCTTCTCCAGTTATTTGAGATTTCAGGATCATCTGTCACAGGTGACCATGCATATGTATCCTTTCTAGACCCCTTATTATTTTCTGAGCCTTCTTATGTTTTACTGGCTACTTCTCCTACTTTATTTTGATGGTTATTACTTATCTTATGAAACTCTAAATGTCAGGATAATATTCATGATTCTCTTTTCTTCTCTAACAGATCTCTCTTCCCAGGGAAACTCATTGAGACAGATGCTCTGAAATAAAAGGTCTTAAACACATGACTAATTGTTTATATTTCTAGGCAAGTCTTGTCTCATGAATTCCAGTTTATGCATCAGCTGGCTATTTAACATATTCATTGATGTTTTTATTTCTTTTTAAATTAATTTTGAAAAATATTGCCATGGTTTGATCTAGGTGTCCCCCACAAACAAATGAATGTGTTCTGGGTAATCGATCCTCAGCTGATGGCAGTTTGGATTTTGCAACCTCGATGGAGCTGTGTTGTTGGGGGCGGGCTTATGGGGATTAGAAGCCAGCTTCCCCTTGCCAGTATTTGGCACACCTTCCTGCCGCTGTTTCCAGTGCTGTGGTGGAGGTGATGTCCACCCCTCTGCTTATGCCATCGTTTTCCCTGCCAGGATGGAGTCTCCCCTCCAGTCTGTAAGCCAAATAAACCCATTCTGTCACAAGCCACTTTTGTTTGGGTTCTTTCTGCGCAGTGACTAGAAAGCTGACCACAACAAATATTATACTCATATCCCTTTTCCCTTATCCCCATTCCACTGAGGGCCCTCCTCAGTGGGGTTATTGGTAATCACTGTTGGGTCTTGAAGACCTCAGTCTGTCCCTGAGGGTGGGGTAGGTACCATTCCTTTAGCTAATCCTATCTACCCTGTGGCTCTTACAATCTTTCTGTCCCTTCCTATACAATGTTTGGTGTCACTTGGCAGGCATGTTAGAAGTTTGATTTAGTGTGTGTTCTCTGTAGCCTGAGGATTTCTGCTTTGATGAGATTTGAGTGAATACAGTATCTGTTGCCATCCCCCTTAGCTGGTTGTTAGGCTACCAGTGAGAGCAGTACTCATGTCACTGCTTCCTCTGCAATGTCTCCTGGGACCTGGCAGATGTGGTAGAGGTGTTTTGTGGTAGTCATTTGGCTATCTTTTCTTGTCATGTTGATGGATCCTGGACTTCCCCAGTATTTTCTGCCATCTGTGAAATTAAACAGGCTCTCCAACCAAGATTCAGAGCTGATTGGATTAAAGGAGATTAATAAGCATAGTTATTGTAGAGACTTTTTGATATGTATACCCATTTTTCTTAGCCAAAGATCAGTGGAATCTGGGAATTTCTTATCCATAGGATTCTGACTTGGTTCCTAGGTGTGAGTCTCTCCTGCTGAGAGAGTCTCGTGACCAATCTTCAACTAGTTGGTGACCCACATACTGTGTGCCACTATTGCACAGGTGTGTACTTCATGCCGGTCTGGTTGATTTCATAGCCTGCAGGATAGGATCACCTGCTTACTTGTGCTACTGATGACCGTTACTCTCCAGCAGCTCTCACAGCACATGGAACTAGTTTCCTTCTCAGAGCCAGCATATCTCTTGGTTTACTGTGACTGTAGGCTGTTGTGTCTTCAGCAACAGTGTCTTACCTCTGAGCTCTGGCATGACACCAAGATCTTAGACAATGGCTTGCATTGCTTTTGGAACCTTTCAGGACGCCCTAAGCAACAGCTCAGTGTGGGAGGTAACCCAATTCTGGCCCTGGGATTTAACCAGCCAAACCTTGCTCCACATTCTACAGGTCACTTCTGTCTGGGCCACCCTGATCCCTTATTGGGGTTTATATCTTGTAGAATGCTGTCCAGGAGGATGATTTCTGTGGTACAGATTCGTGTTGTCATTAGTTTTGTGTAATTCCTCCCCTCACTCTCCCACACCCCTCCTCAAAGGCCCTCCCACTGCTTGTATTCTCTTTCTCTCTTTCTTTCTCTCTCTTTCTTTTCTGTCTTTCTCTTTCTTCTTTCTTCTTACCTTTCTTTCTTTCTTTCTTTTCTGTCTGTCTTTGTTTCTTTTCTTTCTTTCTTCTTTCTTTCTCTTTCTTTCTTTCAGTCTTTCTCTTTCTTCTTTCTTTCTTTCTCTTTCTTTTCTTTTCTTTCTTTCTTTCTTTCCTTTCTTCTTCCTTCCTTCTGTCCGTCTGCCTGCCTTCTCTAATTTACTGTAGTTTAGCTCAGAGAAAGTTTAGCTTTCTCTCTATCAGGTAATATATCATGCACTCTAATAATTGATCCTGTCCATGGATTAGTCTCTCTGTTTCTTGAAATATTTTATTTATTTATTTATTTATGAGAGAGAGAGAGAGAGAGAGAGAGAGAGAGAGAGAGAGAGAGAGAGAGAGAGAGAATGGGGAATGCTAGGGCCTCCAGCCACTGCAAAGAACTCTAGATGCATGTGTCACCTTGCATCTGGCTTTATGTGGGTACTGGGGCATGGGACTTGGGTCCTCCTGCTCTACAAAAAAGATCCTTAACAGCTGAGCCATCTCTCCAGCCCATCCTCTCTCTGTTTTATTACCACTTCTTTGTTTTCTTTCTGCTCTTTCTTCCCATTCAGATATCAGTTGGGTGTTGGTCTTCTCTAAGTCATAGAGCTGACTCACTGGTTTTCACAACACTCTCACTTGTGTACCTCTTACTGCTTTGCAGACCTATCTGACATTTGGCTGTAATACTGTTCATTTCTTGAAAATCCTCTATTCTATGTTTTACCACAGTATGAAAAAATCTTTGTGAATATAGGCATCTTATTTTACTTCTGTTTCTTGTACACTGCCTGCTGACTATTGATTTATGAATAAATGGCCACTGACATTCATGCATTTATTAATAAACAAAAGGTAAAGAGGTAGATATAGTTTCTTCTCTGAGCTTTTAGAGGCTTATAGTATTATAGCAGTGATAGTGAATGGGTTCATGATTGGGGAATAGATAGAATCTGAAAGGAATAAGCCTTACTTACAGCTAGTGAGGTTATAAACTTGGTGAGATATTATGAAAGTCAATATGGAGGTTTCTCAAAAACTTAAAATCAGAACTGTCACCTGAACCAGCTGTACTACTCAAATGAACTATAAGTCAACACACCACGGAGATACTTGCATAATATCCTTCACTGCTAACTATTCCCAGTAGCCAGGAAAGGGAGTTGGCTTAGATATCTTTCAACAAATGGATAGCTTAAGAAAATGTGCATATAGCACAATGGAATTTTGCATAGTCATAAAGAAAAATGAAATCATGACATCTAATGAAAAGAATTGCAAGTTATTATGGTAAATGAAGTAAACCAGACTTAGAAAATACCACATTTTCTCTCCTATGAAGAATCTAGATTTTAAAATATATTTAATTTATATTTAATATATGTGTGACATGAAGTTATAATAATGAGTGGCGAGGGAGAGATAGTACAGAAGGTGGGGAGTTGATAGGACAATGAAGTGTATGAAATAGAAAAACAGGAGAGACTAACTTGGGCAAGAAAGGGAATCAGCAGATGGGGGAAGGAGGTCTGGAGGAGAGAAGGGGATAAAGAGAATGAGTGAAAACAAAGAACATGTATGAAATTCATAATGAAACTTACTCTGTATACTAGCCTAAAAAGAATGATAGATACATTTAGGTAGTCATAGGGACATAATGGATAGAGGTAATATGTAATGATATAAAATATGTCCTCATTATTAATTTAATGCAACGTCTATCATATGATAAAACCTTAATTCAAACTTGACATATGCCCTAAACTAAGTGCTAAATGGCTAATTGTTGACCATTTAACTCTATTAGTAGTAAATTCATACATGACTGTGATTAAAATTTAAGGAATTCCTTGAGGTTCACCAAGATCATATCCTATACACCATATCATCCAAAGAGGATATGCTCATACCATCTTTGATTTGATAATATGTTTTCTGATTTTTGATTTGATAATATATTTTCATAAAGGTATTTTTAGAGAATCAGGACTAAGACAGTAGAAATTAGCTTTATTATTAAGAGCCCACTGCTTCATCATGAATGGTTCAGTAATCAAACTTTAAGGTAGGATTTGGAAGTGCAGAAACCACACAAAGGCTACATTTTATCAGAGTAGGTTCCATATCATTAGGAAAGCTATGGAACAGAGGCTCCAAGAGAGCATGAAAAGACATGGAAGAGAAAGTTAAAACGTAGCAATTAAAATTATTAGATTAGACCTGGATAGGACTGGAGGAAATTGTCATGACCACGTACCAGTTGCTTTTTGATAGTGAGATCAAATGCACAAATGGTGATGTAACTAAAGTTACACACACACACACACACACACACACACACACACAGAGAGAGAGAGAGAGAGAGAGAGAGAGAGAGCGCGGCTGTATTAAGGAAACCCTCCTAGACCCTCAACATCAGACCCTGCTGCTTATCTACAATCTGCAAGTCTGACCATTGCAGAAGCTGCTCAAGGCAACACACCATCTCTCAGAAAGGAACCCGAATACAAGCCAACAAGTCCAGACACCTGCTCTTCCCACCCAGGTTGTCTGGCCAAGCAGCAAGTAGACACCAAAGCAGGGGACAAGGACACCATCTATTTTGTATGTGACAGAATGTGGACTTTTCTGTACTTGCTGGTTCTAAGGGTTCCATGGCAAAGAGAGCAAAGGCCACAGGGAGAAGAGGGCAGATCAAGGGCATCCCAGCTCTCTGGTGTCAGTGCCCAGGAGCTCTCAGGGCTGCTTGGCTCTATGACCCTGAGTAAGACTGTTTCCATATCGGTGCTTTCCTTTGGCTTTACCTTCCATATTTGGGTTCCTGCAGCCCAACTGTGGGCTTTCAAGGGTCAAAATAATGAGGCACACTTATGGTCCAGTGAATTTAGTGGGGCTGCTGGTCCTGCGCTTTCTTTTTCTTCTCTTGCTTTGTTCTCTCTCTTACTGATGGGAGAGATTATTGATAGCAGGTGGCTGGAGTGACCTGAAGACCTGCCATTTCTCCCCCAGCATCTTTCTACTCCATAAAGCTGCCTTCTACAGGCAAGTGTGGCCAAGAGAGATCATATGA
Source organism: Zapus hudsonius (assembly GCA_004024765.1). NCBI lineage: Eukaryota > Metazoa > Chordata > Mammalia > Rodentia > Dipodidae > Zapus > Zapus hudsonius. Next base: position 25,304 of record PVHP010016122.1, on the reverse strand, counting down.
TTTAGAATTACAGTTTTATAGGAGGAGTCTGCAAAGATCAACTGCTTCACCCCAATCTCTCCGTCTTCTTTTAATGGTCTTTGTTCCTATTTTATGTGAAGCCACTTGAAGTTCTTTTTGGAAGTAGACATCACACAAATAAATAATGAGAATACATTTGAAGTCACCTAACTGGTTACATTTGTGCAAAATCTTTTTAGGCTGTGGCAGTGAACTTCTCCCAGAAACCAGTGCTTTACCAAATGAGTATTCTGTATAAAATTATATGCCAAAAATGTGGAGACTCATTCCAGTACCATCGAAGCACAAGCTATACACCTAAAAAAGTCAAAATCAAAAACAAAAACAAGTGAATTGTCCAGATAGATTCTTTAGAAAATTTACACATATAGGTTTTGTATGAACAGCAGCCTGTAGTAGTTCATCATGCATTTTCAAAGTAAGTGATTTTCTTAGAGTAATTTCAGAAAAAAACCCTTCTAATTAATTGTTGGTATTTTGCAGTGAACACTAGAAACTACAAATATTTTTATGATATTATTTTGGTAATATTATCAGTTGTATCAGTTATGATATCAACCTTCTGAAATAGGAAGTGTTAATATAGAAAACATATGAATTTTCTATATTTAGTTTAAAATAGATTATTCCCACCCCAACCATATTCACCATTTATGATATACATTTTTTCATACATAGCTCATTTTCATGATCAGAGTATTAGGCTATAAACGCCAGCAGTTTTCTTTAATTACTGTCCTATATTTTGAATGAGTTTCTATTAAGAAAAAGCTTTTAGCATGCTAAAATATTTACAACCATTTGTTGAACTTAAACCATTAAGTGGGGGAATAATAACAGTTTCAGTTTTGGTTCTTAGGAACAAAAAACCAACCAATGATCTCAATGGTTGTGGCTAGTAATCAGCCAGTTGGGTTTTGGGGGCTAGAATTCCATTTCCTTCCAACTTTCCTAATTGTGGTTTTCATTTTTCTGTAAGCGAACATTAGACAGCAATACATGCTGAGATTTTTACTTTGGCTAGTGGAGTTTGAGCCTTTAATTTATAGAGCTGCTCCATTTGTGCTGCAGATAAAGAGCTGGGGAAATGTTCTATTCTAATCTAGTTAATAGCCCTGGAGAGGCTGGGAAGGAAGTGCACTGGGAAGTCAGAGCCCTGGGCTGTTTGCATTGCAGACTGGCTTCCTTGTCTGGTACAAGGCAGAACAGTAGAACGGGAAGCCAGGGACACTTTTGCATTGATTGATGCAAAAGTGTAAGTCTTTTTAGTGTTTCAAGGAGATTCTATATAGGAACCAAGAAGTAGATAAATAAATCTTTAGGAACTGTAGCGGAGGTCAGGAACTAATCTTACTGGGTTGCAGAATTATTTTGCTTCTCTACCTCAGCTACTGAGGAAGCAAGCGGCTGGTGGAATCCCCTGTCCACTGACCTAAGGACAGGAGAGTGTGATATATATGTACAGCATCGCCATGGACTGAAGATGAAGCCTTTGCAGTATTTTATTGTCCTGTTCTTCCAGCTCCCCACACTGGAGAAACAAAGCTGTCAGAGAGCAATGTTCGCAGGGAGGACTAGGCAGCAGGAGGCACACCGCTGTCTTCTGTGATGAAATCAAGCTCCCTACAAGGCCTCAAAAGAGTGGTTTTAGGTGATTTGAAAGTAGAAATGGTTGTTACTTTGATTTATTGATTGATCAATTGATTTCTATCTTTCTTGATTTTTTCATTTGGTTTTCTTGACAGTGGTTTTGAGAGTGAGTTAATTTCTCAGGCAACATCTCTCTAATACAAATAAAAATTCTATCATTCTGTCAAATCACTCCAAATCGACAGAGTCTAATATACTATTGGGAAACCCATGTCCAGTCGAGCATCTGCTGATAAAATCAGAACAAATGCTCCTCAGCAGACACTCTGGCCACATCAGAGTGTGGTAATAATTCCAGTACTGTGGGATATGCTGCTCATATTGCCTCACTGGATGTTATTCATCTTTAAGGGTCATATATTGTATAAAGCCTTTGTATATTTTATTGAGCCTTTCTTACCCTGTCTAACTGTTTCCACTACTCTTTACTATGGTAGCATTTCATGTACACATTTATGTGATATTCCTAACCGTCATGGTTGCTACAAGTAACCATCACAGTATTTCAAAGGATTTATACTAAAAATAACATCCTTTCTGGAATCTTCAAGTTTACAATTAAAAAATAAGTTCTTAGGTAAATGGCTGGTAGGAATGTAATTATGTACAACCCTTTTGAGAAAGCATGATGGAAAGAACCTTAAATGTTCATACCTTGTGGTTCAATATCCTTACTTTGAGGGAGCTTACTAAAATAATTCGAAAGCATGTAGAGAAACTAAATGCTATATTTACAACAGCAATAAAAACTAAAGAGATGACCTGAATGTTCAAGAAAACACTAATAATTAGCTATAGCCTATCACACTAGTTCAACAAAATACTAATACTTAGTAAAATGTTTGTCAAAAGTCTCTCATAATGTAAAATGTGCTTCTATTAGGTGAAAGGGATAATTAAAGTTACTATAAAAGATATAGATAAAAAGATTAAAAACTAGTCCAATAATATTAGCAAGTCATCGTGTGGTGATAGTATATGAATAGATGCTCATTTATCCTTTATATAGTTTTATTAAAAAACAATTTAATATTCTACCCCAGCTCTACTTCTTTAGAAATGAATGTTCCAAGTTTTTAGAAAGCTACGTAGATAAGATTTCTTAAAAATAAGATTTGTTAAAAATATTGCTCTTACAGAATTTATTTTTAACAAGACCAAGGTTGTTATTCTTTAATCATTGTTTGATTTTGAAAATATTTTTGCACCATGTTATATGAATAGAGCACCATGAAAGGGAATGTGTACAGCAACTTAAGATGTCTCCATCAATATTTGGTTTTGACTTATGTCTTGGGCACTTACACATGAGTATGACAGAATACAAATTTAATGTCAGGAATAAGGAGTACCAAACATTTATTCCAGAGAATGTTCACTTGTTCAAATGACATAGTAAAATATGAAATCCAAAAATGTTTATTACAAATCGCAAATCAAAGTTATTGCTATTAGGTTAATTTTAATGCTCTCCTTGAAATAATCTTGTTGAGCACTCCTATTCAGGAAAGTTATACTCTTATTCCTAATGCTTTTTTTAAACTTTTACTATCTTTCAGGCTAGATGGGACAACAGATCTGCAATGAATGAAGTGTCATTCTGACAAGCCCAAAAGGCATTCACTTGAGACATGGCAAAATAACTAGAAACCTTATCCTGTAACAAAAATTATTCTTCTCTGAAAATATATATTTAAGTACCTTCTGTGGTACTTTAACAACAGTTTTTTTTCCACCATATTGCCTTCAGGAATTACAGGATGAACGGCAGGTCCTGTTTTAGATGTTATTCTCCACTGTTGTGAAGGAAGGGGAAGAACCACTTTTAGTATTACTGTGCACATTTAATTTCCAGAATTATTATTAAGTCACAAAGACTGTCCATGGAGGCAGATGACGCACAAAGATTAGAAAATAAAGCAACAATAGTAACTTTGCTCAACTCATTTTGTGTCTAGGTTTAGCATTCAACCTCAAATCTACCATGCAGAGCCAAAGTTTCCTTTGACTCTATAATGTTACTGGGGTCAGCTGTTTCCTTTGATGCCCCCTTTAAACACATTTACAATTCAAATGATGCTGTTAGTGTTCCAGAGAAGTCTGTATTACAAAGGTCAGCCAAAAACCTGAATAGAACCCAAGGATATTCTGGGAATCCATAGCAGGTTATGAGCTCAAAATGTGCACTAAACACACACACACACACACACACACACACACACACACACACACACACACACATACACACACATTTGACTCCACGTGGATCACTTGTCTTTCTCTAGAAGATGGTTCTTAAATCATCTAGCATTCGGACAATAAGTCAAACTACCCAAAATTATATGAATTTGCATGCTATATTTTTTATTTCTTTAAAACATTGACAACTCCCAGGATCTGTATCTCTAAATTTATAAAAGAAATAAATATCACACAGTATTTTGACCATCTAGATTCTAGAATGTCCACTTTCAATTTTGAGAGCCAATAAACATTAATTAACATGTACATTTATCTATGAGATATAAATGTCTCCAGGAGCCCATTAAAACTGAGCCAGGAAAGAGGACACAACAGTGATTATGGTTTCTAAAATCAGATTTATATTTCCAGACCTCTGTTGCTATGGCAATGATAATGGTATTCTCATAATTCATCAAAATATATTTCATTCATAGAGTACTTACATCTCAGGATGGTGAGTGAAGATTAAATGAGTTCGAGCATGTAAAACCCTTAGCCTAGGTCCCTGCACATGAAATACATAATGAATACTAATACTCATAATACTAAGACATTTTAATTCACTGAGGACCTTCTGAACACTTCTACGTGATACTTAGTGTTTTATAAGATGTCAAAATAAAAGAGCAAACTACACGATGTACGCTCTGATGGGGTTTTCCATCTTTTGTAAGCTATCATTATGAAAGCAAAATGAAACAGAATAACAAGCAATGAGGAAGTCACCAGACAGGACAGAGATTCTAAGCCTGTGGTAGTTAATAGCCACTGAGGGCTTACTCTGCTATAAATGCCAGTAATGATCAATGCATATTTTATTCCATTCATTCTTCATCACGGTCATACGTGCAGATGGGGAAATTGAGGAAAACAATTTAGTTTGTTACAACACCGACATCTGAGAAGATAGGCATGTTTTTGAAGACAGTAGCCTGTGATTTTACACAGTCACGTGGGGACAGGGAAGTGATGAATGAGAACCCTTTGCCTCATGGCTCAAAGGCCCTTGATTCAAAGTACAGTTGTCCAATGTCATAGTCTCTTGTTATATACCACATGCATGAACAGTTTCCAGGCTCTCATATCTCAGCAAGGTTTTCCCAGCCATGGCAGCCCTGCTTGGGTAGAGTTAGAATGTACTGGGGCTGAGGTTATTTAAGTCCACTGAAGTAAATAATGACTGGTCTCTCTGTGTTCCACACTAATAATGTTAAGTCCATTTTAGTGGGTAATTGATGCTATTCTCCAGCTACAGAAATTAATTTGAACCAGATGCTCAGAGTTAATATTTCCAGTGTTTGCTTCATTGAATCTTCATAGTCACCAATAGCTGGAGAATGCTACCTGGAATCATTACCTTGCTTTAATGTCACCTTCAACATTTAAGTTCTATTTAATAATATCTACCTTCTGGTAGCAACATACAGCTTACAGAATTACTAGAATATTAAGCACAAAATAGTATTTTGTTCTTTTAAAACCTTGGTCTAGTCTAACTTAGGTTTTCTCCATTGCTTGTACCTCTCTGATGTCTGGGACAAGAAATGGAGTTTTCTTACAATAGCTGACACAAGAGATTTTTCTTTTGAGACAGGACTTCCTTCTCATTACTGCAACAAGGAAGAATCAAACCAAAAGTAGCTTGTATAGGGATGGGTTTATTTTGGCTTACAGACTTGAGGGAAAGCTCTATCATTACAGAGAAAATGATGCCAAGAGCAGAGGGGTGGACATCACCTCCAGAACCATCAGGTGGCAAAGAGTGATGGGAAGGTGTGTCAAACACTGGCAAGGGGAAGCTGGCTATAACACCCATAAGACCACGCTCACCAACACAGCTCCAACAAGGCTCCAAAATTGCCATCAGCTGGGCATTGAGAATTCAGAACACATTTGTTTGTGGGGGACAGCTGGATAAAACCCATCATAATCTACCTCTAGCCCTCACAAACTAATAATCAAACATGATGTAAAATGCAATGCATTCAGCTCAACTCCACAAGCCCCAATAGTTTTTTTCTTTTTAACTGAACAGTAATACCAAAAATAAATAAATACATAAATACCCATAATGGCATAAAATATTCACATTACAAAAGATAGCATCGGGCATAGTAAAAACAGATTGAATAAATACAAGATTTAAAACAAACAGGACAAACAATGCAAACAGCAAACTCTGTAACTCCAAGTTCAATAATTCACTCCAGAATTCCAATTCAGCCCCTCCAGCTCAGCTACTCACAATCTGGGACAACTTCATCCAGTATTGGCAGCTCTCCTTGGGAATCATCCCACAGTTCTGTCATTCACTGGGTCTCCACTGAAACCCACAGTGCATACTTATGGTTCCATTAGACCTTTAGGCAGGTAATCCAACACATCTGCTTCAAGCTGCCCATGGCCATTTTAAAAAACAAAACCATGTTGCAAATCCAATGACCCTCTCTTACAGCATTTGTTATATTCCACAGTACCAGGTGGGCTACCAATTTGTTAATCCGGGGTGCAGAGGGCAAAGCCATCTTTGAAGAGCAGGAAACCTTCTTCAGCATTCAGGCCCCCTACTTCAAAAGAGTCCACATTATTCTTGCTGTCCCATTTCAGAGCACATGGCCCAATCTCAATGTTTGTAATCTCTCAAACAGATGCAGCTGAATGAGCAGCAGTTTCCCCCCAAAGATTTCATTTCTTTCTGTGCCATCTCCATCTGCTTACACCAGTCCATTTCTATATAATGTAACCCTGCAAAATGTCTCAAGACAAGAAGAAAACAGTAAGCCTCACACAAACTGCCTCTGGCACAGTCCGGACAACGTTCTTTCTTACCCTCATAAGCCAAACCTCACAGTCCATAGTTATTTTTATATCTTTATTATGAATAAGTATATACATTGTATGAGCAAATCTTGTGAATGTGTCCCCGTTTCCCTCCTCTCTGTCCCCTACCCACTGGGGTACTTCCTTGGTATGCATACTGGGTCTGCCCATAGTTTAGGGGGCTACAAACTGCACCCAAGGTAGCTAGTTTTTCTTTCTTTTTTTTCTTCCCCCTATGTGTTATTGTTACTGAGGGGGGCAACGTCTCTAGCTATTCTCCCCCACCATGGCTCTTACATTCTTTCCAACCCCTCTTCCACTCAGTTCCCTGAGTCATAGTGGGTGAGTTTTAAGTCTGCTTTATTTTTGAGATCTTAAGTATCTCTGGATCTTTGTCCTGGGTTGTGTTGGGTATTGTTGGTGTCTGTCTCCAGTGACCTTTCCTGAGTTATCAGACTTGCTGTGGTGATTGGTCTCCTGTTTTCTCGTTGCTTTCTTCTTGGTTTCATTTGGGCCCTGTGTGAAGGCTAGGTATGGTTTGTCTCCTGCCAGGATGTCAGCCATCTTCCAATGACTTGGTGGAATTGAGTTGTTCCTGGCTCTCTCACTGCCTTCTGAAAAATACAAACAGAATCTCCACCAGAGAGTGAGATCAATATAGGTTAAAGGAGACAACATTGCTATTTTGGCTTGCTCTTAATGGGCGTAGCCTCTCTGTAGCTCTCTAGTAGTGGGAATTTCCCTTACTGCTTTCAGGTCTTTCCAACTCTGACCAGAATCATCCATGAGGCTATACTTACAGCATTGAAAGGCATCTCTTAGGCCAAGATTTCAAATCTTTCCACATTCCTCTCACAAATCAGTTCCAAAAGGCCAAATAGTCACAGAATCAGTTCCAGCAGTAACAACAGAGCCCACTTTTGGTACCAAAACTGTTCTAGTCAACCTTCTAATTACTGCAACAAAGACGAACCCAACCAAAAAATGGCTTGTGGAGGAATGGGTTTATTTTGGCTTACAGACTTGAGGGGAAGCTCAATGATGGCAGGTAAAATGATGTCATGAGCAGATGGGGTAGATATCACCTCCACCACAGCAGGTGGCAAAGAGTGGTGGGAAGGTATGGCAAATATTGGCAAGGGGACACTGGTGATAACATCCATACGCCTGTCTCCAACAAGGTTCCAAAATTGCCATCCGCTGGGGGTGGAGACTGTCCATGAATTAGTCAATCCTCCTGTCTCTGTCCCCTGAACACAGGAATTACAAGAATAACATAGAGAGCTAGTCGTGAGACTTAGGATGTGAGCTCTTGTTTACATAAGCTGTGCTTGTGTTTCCTGTAAATGCCTACTGTTTGTATTCTCCAGCTGCTCTACTTCCATGCCCTGAACAAGCACACATTTCAAGTTCTATCCAAGGTGTCAAATTTAAATTCAAATGCCAGTTGATCCATTTATTGCATATGGCCTACATTGTATGAGTGCTCGTATAAATATTTTGATTGCATTTTCAGGCAATCTAAAGATTATTATAAAGTACTACATAAAGCCTCTATTACAAAGCCAGGTGTGGTGGCTCACCTATATAATCCAGGTACTTGAAAACTCAGGCAGCAGAATGCTAAGTTCTATGTCAACCTGGTTTATAAAGTTAAGATCCTGTTTCAAAACAAACGAACAAACAAACCACTATAGGGTCTGACATTATATCTTCTAGCTGTGGTATGTGACTTAGTTAGGATGTCACCTTATTAATAAAAATAATTAAAAGTATCTCAACACACAAAACCCTCACTTTATTTTATGAACAATATAGTTCATTTGTTCTTCTTTGTTTGAGAGAGAAGGCTCTAATTATTCAATATGTCAAATGCTATATATATAATTATATACATGTATATGTATATATATGTGTGTTTGTGTATGTATAACTCATGATATCTCATTTAATCCTAAACAACAATTAATACTCTAACATAGGTACTATTCTTTACACTCTTTGGATGAGTGCTTGGATAGATAGCACGTTTAACTTGCTGAAAATCTTTCAGTTAAGACAAAATTATGGAACAAACAAAATCCAGTGTATATGCTTGTGACAGAATTGTATGTTTATATTACAGAACTGGTCCAGTATTATTGGATTACAATAAATAGGCTTATTTTGACCATGTTTCCATTCTAATTCAATTATGGCACTCCTATATCTAACATCTCTACTTTCTTTAAGTAATCAGGAAAACTGAATTCATATATGTCATTCAAGTTTTGTAGTAATTGATAATTAGAGGTTAGCAAAACCTTATTATTACACAAATAGCTACCCCTTTACTTCTCAGATTTGACATCCTGTGTGATTATATCTCAAGTGAGAACTCACACATACTCCCTACAATGTATTTATTTGCATACAAAAGATCTTTAAAAATTTGAGAAAGGATTTTTAAAAACTCTGTTACTGTTCTCCCGAGCCTTTACTTCTCAGCTCCTGGGTTTCTGGACCTCCCCCGGGGATGTTACAGCTGTTTGTCTTCTCTGGAATTTATTTGTCCAATGACTGGAAGATTAGGAGGGCGGGATGTGAAAGCTCCCAAGCTCTCCTACCTCTGGTGGGGTCACTCAGGCTAATTTAGCATCCAGATTCACCTGTGAGCTCAGACCACAGGGCCCTGGGACTTGGCCAGAGATGGTTTACTCCCTCTACTTCCTTCTTTCCTGCCCAGCTTCCCTTTCTGCAGATTCTAATCTCACTTCTGTTGAACTCTGCTCTGTGTCTAGGCAACCAGACTCAAGTCTGGAGAGGCATAAGTCCTGCTAATTGACAGGCCTGAAGCTGGTACAGAGGTAATATGTTATTTGATTTTACTTCCAGTAAAAATGCAATGGTAGCCTTTTAAAACACTCGTTTGATCAGCTCTCAAATTCTATGGGGTGTCTTCTCTATTCGGCTTCTACTTTCCTATCTCTAAATTTTGCACTAGAGTGTGAAACATACAATTTTGTTGTTTGAAATATTTGGAAAAATTTAGGATGCTAACTTTTTCTTAAACTGTATATCTAATGGCTAAACTTATAGACACGTTGGAGAAAGAATGTATAAAGGAGAATGGTTTTTGACTGTATTCTTTGTTTTGTCCTTATAAAGTTGCATTACCTAATCACTGGCTCTTCTTTTCTCTCTCTGAGTGTGTGTGTGTGTATGTGTGTGTGTGTGTGTGTGTGTGTGTGTGTGTGTGTGTGTGTACTTCTTTGCAGTGCTAGGAATTCAACCCAGGACTTCATACATGCTAAGAAAATACCCTATCACCAAGATCTATCTCCATCTCTTACTAACTCTTTCCTAAAATGTCCTTGTATTGATTTACTAACTAGGTTATACAAACCAAAAACATTTTTAGTACACATCAAAATGTTTATGTATCAGACATAATTCTATGTTCTCAGTGAGTTAAAGTATAATTCAGTACAATAGGGATCAGAAATGCCTAATGCACAGAAGTGGCTGAAACATGAAAATAAACTTGACAGTCCAGCAAAAGCTCCCTGAAAGAGGTTTCTTATTTCAATAGAGAAAGTGGTATGCACCTTCATTGGTAAGACTATTATCTAGAGTTCCCTAGAGAAACAGAACCAATAGCACATAAAAAATACTTATGCAAGATGGGTTTAATAGTAAGGATTGGTTAACACTCTTATGAAGGGTAAAGAGTCCTTCAAGTTGCTGACTGACAGCTGGAGATTTGGGAAACAGTACTTTAGTGCAATTTGGGTCCAAAGACATGAGAACCAGGTGGGCCAGTGAACAAGTCCAAGAGATGGGTGTGATGGTTCAAGTAGAAAGAGAATTCACCCTTCCCTGTTTTTTGTTCTATTTCCAACCTCAATGCCCAGAGCAAGGGCAGACCTTTGCTTGGTCCATCCATTTAAAGGTTCATACCTTCCCCATATACACTAACCGATACACAAAATGGTATTTTACCAGCTATCTTGGTTTACCTGAGCCAAGGCACATTGGTACATGAAATTTACCATCACAGCAAGCAAAGTTGTGAAGTCATGGCACTTTTATCAAGTGGCCTGCTAAATGCAAATAATGAGAATTATGCAACTGGGAGGGGGCTTGGGAATCAAGGTTTTAGCAGCTGACACCTGAGAGAGATATTTTTCAGTATTTAAAGCTGACACTTTTTACAGCATTGATGTGAGGGCATCCCAAAGGGCCTTTGATTACAGGAGAATCAATCAAATATGCTTTTGATCTGATCATGGTAGAGGATGATCCAGGATGACTAGTTGGGGGGTAGGTGACAGTACAAGGAAGGGCTGGGAATGTCTTAGAGGAAGGCATTCGGGCAGTGGACAAAACAGAGAGAAATAGTTAAAAAACATGAATTTGGTTAATCTGTCAGAACCTTTCTTTAGTCATGGGAATGTTGGACATGTCTGAGCTAAGTCAGAGGAGCTTGGTTTGGGGGTTCACACAGATAGTGGACCCTCAAACCCAAATGGGGACTATAAGAGCAAGAGGAGGTTTTGAGGGTGAATGGAGAGAAAGGATGACATTGGTTTGAACTATTGCATTGGAGACATGAGGAAGAATGCCAAGTGTGCTAGCCTTCATAGTTGGCATGGTGGTGAAAACTTTCCACAAATATATAATATACAACTACTTTGAGTGTTTTTTTAAAATTGCATCTGAACTGACAAAATGTAAGAACACTCCAATGTGGGGAGAGGCAAAGCACCTTTCAGATAGGGTGTATATTATATATCTAGCTTTGTTTTATATTAGTAAAATCAGAACTTTTTAGTTGCAAGGCTTTAACAAATATCTTTATGGGTTTCAACCAAAGATTTTTAGAGTCATTAAAAATAGCAAGTTCAACTGATCTGTAAATCATGTCTGTTACTGTGAGACCCTGAACTAAAGTGTGGATTCTATTCTACTGAGGCATTGGAGTTCTTCAGGTTTAAACAACACATCAGTTAATATGTATTGATTGATGTTGAACATTGAGGCAGTTCATAGAAATGTCAGACACTTGCTAATCTCCATGGGTAAATAATGTATTTAGAGGGACAAGAAGTACACAAAAGCTCTTAAGTAGCATGATAAACTTCAGTTTCCCCTCAGGAGCCAAAGGGTGTGAGTTTAGTGAAATAACAGCCTTTGCCCCAGAGCTTGTCTTAGAACAAGAACAGAGATAGAACTCTAGCTGGGTTTTCAATGTACAGTGGCTGTCAAAATATTAGGGATTTACAAGCATTTTTTAACTCTTGTTTCTATGAAATGCCATCGTATATAATGGTTAAGATCTGAGTTTATCATTGTCTGAACAGTATAAATGTTGTTGATGGATTACCTCTATTCCTCACCATATGAACCCGGGCCTGTGAGCCCAGGTTGTCTGCGGAATGGTTGAACTCATTGTTTCTCTAAATCCAGAGATGGTGGCACCTACTTGGAATCCAAGCATTTGAGAGACAGATTATAGTAAAAACAAAGTTAGACCTTGTCTCAAAAACAAAGAACGAGCCGGGCATGGTGGTGCATGCCTTTAATCCCAGCATGAGTTCAAGGTCACCCTGAGACTACATAGTGAATTCCAGGTCAGCCTGGACTAGAGTGAGACCCTACCTTGAAAACAAAAACAAACAAAACAAAACAAACAAACAAACAAACAAACAAACAAACAAACAAAAAAGAACGTGTGTCTGGATGAATGGCTCACTGGGTAAAGCGCTTGCCACACAAGCATAAAATCTCAAGTTTGAATCTCCAGAGCCCATATCAAAGACATGTGTAGTGGGCATCCTTTCCATCCAGTGCTGAGAAGGCAGAGACAGGATGATCCCCGAGGCTGGATGCCCTGCTAGTTTCTCTAAATTGGAGGTCCAGGTTCAGTGAGACCCTATCTGAAATAACAAGATGGAAAGTGATTGACAAACATAGCCAATGCCAACCTCTCGTCTCCACAAACAACCCCCCACACATGTGCATATGCACACACACACACACACACACACACATACAAACCTGTACCTACCCACGTATACACATACACATATATATAACTATATGCCTCCCCACACAAAACAATCAGCTAAACAGGTAAACAAACAAATTCCCTTTCTTTGGCTGGAGCTCCATCTCCATACTCAGTCAATTACTGTGGGTGTTCAGGGGTCCTGTGTGAGTCTCTTTGGGTGTTTTTTCCAATAAAGAGCAAGAAGAACTTAAGTGAAGGGCAGCACACCCAAGGTGTTCTGCGAAGGAGAGAAGCTTATGCTGGGAAGTGAGAAGGCATCACCTGGGCAGGTAGACACAGATATTCGAGCGAGGAGGAAGGAAGAATCAAAAGCATTTTCTTTTCTTTGAAATTAAACAACTGATATTATAGGATTATAGGGAAAAGTGCTGCTATGGAAGTGGTGAGCTCATTGATGGAAATTGTGGTGAGCTGAGGAAGCATGAATAGTCAGACACTACTGTAGGCATTTGTACACCGTTAGAAACTCAATGAGCAAGATGCATGATGAATTGCTGTTCGAAAACTGAAGAGCAGGCAGGAATTAGCTAAGAAAAGCAACAACAGAAGGTTAGAGGAGAGACAGTAACAGAAAAGGAAAAAAAATCCAGCATTGTAATGGAACCAGAGACATCAGAGAAACTGTCAAGTGCTAGTGTAAAGGGAAGGGCTACGTCATCGACTCTGTTTGGGACCCTGCAGGTAGACATGGATGTGGGAAGACAGGTACAGAGGACTGAAACCTACGATGAGTTGTCAGGATTGACAACAGCCAAAAGGTATGTTGGAAGTTGCTGAAGAAGACCTGGAATTCTCTGCCATCAATTTATTTGTGTTAATATTGTCCACAGAACAACAGTTACACAGAGACTACATCATTCTTACATGACATATCAATAGGATGACTTAGGAGCTATGGAAAATTCATACGATTAGCCATATACTGATACCTGGTTTAATATTTAGTGTGTGTGTGTGTGTGTGTGTGTGTGTGTGTGTGTGTGTGTGTGTCCTGGTCCATTACTTAGCAATCTTTCTCTCTCATTGTCTTCATTCCTCCTTTCCAAATGAGCCCTTCTTTTCCTTAAGTGACTCTATGAAGGTGTCTTGGGAGTATACTCATCACTTAAAACTTAGAGAAAACAATGGAGCCAAAAGGGGTTTTAGCATATATGAACATCTCTGGAAACATAGGTCTCAATGCAGGAACAAGGGGGAGAGATCTGTAGTCAGAGAAAAGTTTCTGTTTTTCCTCTGTCAGCTAAAGGCCTCCCAGGCACAACAGCACCTTTGCCCCTGCTTTCTATGCCTGGTGCTTGGCACTTCATCGTTTGTTTTGTGCCTGGGCCCCCAGCAGTACAACCATCTTGACCTTAGAAAGATAGGTGGCAACATTTCTGGAATGAGCCAAGCCAGTTCCACGACTGCCTTACCAGAGGAGTTAAGGTGTGGTGCCCAAGGCATCTTCTGTCTAACCTCCTTTCTTCCTAGCACCGGGCCAATGGATGTCATCTGAGAGCACTGCATGCATATTACGTTTGTTTCTCCTCTGGTTGTGGAGGGTTTCTGTGTTCAGCATTTACTTTAAGGAGCTTGTGTGGTGTGACTTGTGATGTTGTGCATCTTAATAGGCACAAAGCACAGGTTCCCAGTATTGCATATTTGTTAGGGCGCAATCTGACATCACAAGTGTCTCCGCCTGCTCCTCACATCCCCAGGAGCTGTTATTCTCTAACAACTTCCTTTATGTTTATACCGGGGAGAGTGCTGTAGAGGACAGGGCCCTCATATACAGTATCACTTTGGCACGGGCTTTCCTTTGTTATATTTGAGGATGTACTAGAAATGCATCCATCCAATCACAGTTGAGTAACTATCATTTAGAACCTGACTCTGAGATCTGGAGCACTACCCAAAGCCCCTACTGGCCTCTTCTTTGTGGAAGTCATCCTTCCCTGAGGGCTTTCAACACTCATTGCATCCTCACCTCCAGCAAGGTTGTTCACTGTGGGTGAAGGTTAATCTCTACAGTCAGCATGACTGGATCTCGAAGAGACTAGGAGACTAATATCTGCATGGCTCTATAAGGAAGTTTCTAGATAAGGTTAATTGAGGTGGGGAGATGTACCCGAACTGTGGCAGTACCATCTCCTTGGGCTTGGGTCTAAACTGAATAAAAAGGAGAAATAGAGATGAGCAGCAGCATCCATCATTTTCTTCTTGACTGCAGACACAATGCACCCAGCTGTGTTCATTCCTCCTCCACCATGATGGATGGACGATGGTCAATGGATGGTCCAAGGATGCTCGATGGATGGTGCCCTTGTTATTGTGAGCCACAACAAGCCCTTCTTCCCTTGAATTGCTTTTGGCAGGTGTTTAGTTACAGCAGTGGAAAAAGTAACAATCTACTCCGTCTCTTGCACAACTTTATTTTGTCCTTTAAAGATTTGGGTTCCCTTGCCACCAGTCCACAGAGATGCCCCCCAAAAAGTCATAGAACATGAGGCAATATAAAAAATTTTAATCACATATTTTGATTACTAATTTCAGAAGGCACTGGAAGATAAGACCTCAGTATAATCAAGAGTTGATTTAGAATTTTAATGTCTCTTTCTGCCAATTAAAATAGTTGAGGAAAATATGACACGAGGAATAAAATGCTCCCTGGGGGACATACTTGATGAATTTCTTTGAAATAAAATGTTACCATAACAAAAATATGTCCGAATCCTGGTGGGTGTCACATTATAAAAGCTTTGGTCCTACAAATTGATAAGCCTCTACAATTAAGCCGCTCTGTCTTTCCTCCTCAATGCTCATTTCTCAGTTATAAGCCAGTAGGGAATCTTGAATTGAAGAAGCATATTTTGAAAAATTAGCCACCTGCTTCGTAAAAGCCCTTGTCTTGTTCCTGGTGAAAGGCGGTGAGAATTACATTGTTAGTTTTGTTGTTTCTTATTTCCCTTCTATCATGAGTTCTAAAATATTTTAACTTATTTTTATTAACTATGAAAGAAAACACGACAAACAAACTTCATGTAGCACAATATGCCCCTGTTTGGATAACTATCTTGGGAAGAAGGACGTTGGTGGGTATATGACATCCCTAGAGCATGCCTCGTCTTACACAATTGATTGTGACCAGAGCCTTTCTTTCTCATTTCCTTCATCCTTATGGCCACTGGACCCTGCAGGATTTCACCATGATTACTGCCTGTGCATGTGTAATGAAATTTTGCCATCAAAGCAGAACGTCTCCTGCCATTTGCTGTAAGAGAATTTGATCAATCACTTGTTCTGGAACAAAACCTGTTTTTTCTTTTTTTTTTTTAATGTCTGTAATGACAATTCCATTCTGTGTTCTTTAAAAGTACTTTCTGAGGACCCAGTTTGGGTGGACCATGCATGCTTTCATTAGGAAATCTCACAGGTAGTAATAGTCATAGCTAACTCTGCTCCACCTATGCTGTGTGTCACGTGCTGGATTAAGAGTGGCGCTGATTAACTCACTTAATGCTCATATTATCTCTAAAACATCTCTCCTGAGATCACTGCTGATCATAAACACCTTTTCATTTTTGGTTGTGTATGCTAACGTTTTATCTACCACTCAATATTTATGGGTGTATTAGTACTTCTGTCATTACTGTGACAAAATACCTAACAAAAGCAACTTTAAAAAGGAGGAATTTATTTTGGATGTGTGTGTGTGTGTGTGTGTGTGTGTGTGTGTGTGTGTGTGTGTGTGTGTGTTTCCAGGTAGGGTCTCACTTTAGCCCAGGCTGAGCTGACCTGGAATTCACTATGTAGTCTCAGGGTGGCCTTAAACTCGGGGTGATCTTCCTACCTCTGCTGGGAATAAAGCGTGCACCACCACGCCCAGATGGATCTTTTTTCAATTTAATTTTTAATTTAATTTTACATATATTAAAGAAAGTTATACTCTTTTATCCTCTTGCCCAATCTCCCGTTATTCTGGGGGTCCTCCTCAGTGGGATTATGGTCTGCACTGTGGGGTCATGAAGGCCTCAGTCACAGTCCCTGTGGGATAGCAGGGGACCATGTCTTATGGTATTCCTACCCACTCTGTGGCTCTTACAATCTTTCTACCCCGTCTTCTGCAATGTTCCCTGTAGGCTCATATTTTTGAGGGGATAGTGACCATCATTTCAGAGAAGGTGTGGTGGTAGGTGAACAAAGTGACTGGACATTGTGTCCTGCTGAGGAACAGAGAGAGATCAGAACTGGTGGTTCATTGAGAAATCAGTGGTATTTCTCCTTTTTCCCTTTTATTCAGATCATAACCTGCCAAGAGGGTGGTGGCAGCCACATTCAGGGTGCCTTTTCCCTCTTCAGTTAGATGTCTCAGGAAGTTTCCTCAACGGCACACCAAGAGCAATGCTATGTCTACTTGGTAATTAGACATTCAATCAAGTTAACAATGAAGATTAATCATTATGTGGAGAGTCAGTAATATGTCAGGAATGAAGACAGAAGCTTCTATAACTGTTCAAAGCAAAAAGATCTTTAGGACAAGGTGGCATTTCAACTACCCTCCAACTACAGAAGAGTTAAAAGATTAGAATGATGTCTCAGCCGCATCTGTGCTCTATGGGTATATAACGAATCTTTTAGCTCTTTCCTCTCTCATTCTGTGTTCCCCAAAGGCAAAGATCTTCCCCTCTTATTTGAGGATTATAAGACAATATTGTTGAGAGCAAAGACCTCCACATTGTCTTACTGAATCTTCTGTTATAAATAAACTCATGGCTATGACTAATTAGTCCAAACTTAAAGCACCGGAAGAGCGTGGGCATTTAAATAACTTTAAAAGAAAGGTAACAAGTAGCTCTTTGGAGCACAGTGGTGAAGTTGTTAACTTTCAGGCAAGTTTGTAGATACAACAACAGTAACTGAGCAGCATCGCCTCCGGAAAGGGAATTATTTGGAATGCTATCACATAAGATAATCATAGGAAGCTTGAAAGAACCCTAAGTTTATAGAGACATGTACTGCCTGCAGGGTCCATGGTGCAGTGGGAAAGCCCTTGCCCACAAGCATGATGCCAAGTTGAGATCCCAGCTCGCAGGCATTGCAGTGAGTGCCTGTAACCTCAGAACCAGGGAGCAGTGACACCAGGGAAAGGCTGGCTAGCTAGTCCCAAAGTTGAGTTTAAATTCAGTGAGCAACACTGCCTCAAAAATAAGGATGAGGAAGACACTTGATGTTCACTTCTGACCACCACGTGCACACACATACATGTGCCCTCACACATGAACATGCATACACACAAACACACATATTACACACACGCTTAATTAAGCATGCAAAGCAAAGAGGTGTGTGGCTGATGAGGACACACACTTCCTACTCTTGTGAGAATAACACTAAAATGGGGGTGTTAGGATGGAGTGGGGAGTTGAAACACTGAAGACTTAGAATCAAGCCCTGAAGATTTAGCTGAGGATGACAACCGGCCAGCACTGGACTGATGACATCACAGGTCTGATACTCATGATAGGAAGTAGTAGATGATATAAGAGTTTCATAAAGTCTACAGACAATGTGTTTTTTTCCTAAGAAAGCCCTAGAAATCAACAAATTACAGAAGTTTAGAGATAGCAGATGACAACATCTCTCCCGAGGTATTCTCCGAGGCAAACAGAATGTGCTAGAACTAACACCATGAGGAGTGGACTCAGGGACAGGTCTGAAGCCAGAGACAAGGGAAGCACAAGGCAGCTACCAGAAGAGTGGACAATGTCTTAGCAATAGAAAAGTTCTCGGAAGGTTACTCTGGGGACCAAGCACTGCAAGGCAGATCTCGAGGTACTGATGTACGAATGGGCTACGAGTCAGTCACTAGAGAATTTGTCTAATTTCATCCTGTTTGGTTCATATCACTTCTGTTTTCTTAAACTCTAGAACACTTTCTGTATGTGTTACTGTTCTGAATACTTCATCATATAGAAGGCTTTGCTTTCTTTTTTTAAATATATTTTTTCCTTTATTATCCATAATTAGACACATTGGTACCCCCAGTTCCACGATTTCCCTCCTTCCTGTCCCAATCAGCTGGATATCCTCCTCTGTGGGTAGTCTGGATCAGTCCATGGGGTAGGAGGTTATGGATAGCCTAGGAGTCAACCTGGTTCCACCCTCCTTTGGGTCATGCCTCTGGATATTCTCCCTGACCATGGCTCTTACAATCTTTCCACCCCCTCTTCCGCTCAGTTCCCTGAGTCATGGTGAGTATTAAGGCTGCTTTATTGTTGAGGTCTTAGGTGTCTCTGCACTTCTGCTTTAGGTTGCGTTGAAGATTATTGGTGTCTGTCTGGCTGGCTTATCATGGGTAGACTGATTGGCTGTGGTTATAGGTCTCTTGCTTATCCCACCACGCTCTGAGGGGTTCCATGTGGATCTTCCACGGTAGGTCTGGGGTGGCTAAGGCTTTGTTTTCTACTTAAATACTTTAGGGATCCTTTTTCCTAGTGGCATATAAAATTAGTCAGTGATCTAGAAGAGTTGTATGACCTTTTGGATAGCTCTCAGTACTTAGGCATCCATTCCCTCCTTACTGAAGCTCTGGAAAGTGAGCAGAGCAGTGTTTTTCTTGCCAAAGTTCAGGCGAGGATGCACAAGTAGAACGCCAGATGGAAGGTAAACAGAAAGACTTCAGCCAGGTCCAGGCTGCTTGAATCCAGTGTTTCCTGTAGTTCAAACTGCTTATGATGCAACATCCATACCAGAGACACTTGCTAATAAATTAATGGAGCAATAGAACAGAGTTCCTACTTAATATAGATTTTAAGAATGAGAACATTATTTTTTTGTTAACCTGTATAATCACAATATAATCACAATATTTTATTTGGTTTCTAAGAATTAAAATTACATAATTATTTAAAGATAATGTTCAATCAATCACTTCTTTCTCCATTCCTGCTTTTTAAATTAAAAAATGGTAAATAGATATTTGTAATGAAGAAAATAAAAACAAGAATGTCATCAACCTTTATAAAATTATATCTAGTTATAAGATTTGCCTATAAATTGATGCTAATAGAATTTTAAAAATTGCCAATCCTAGTGATAATTTAAGATTGTTTTTTACCTCTTTCCCAGGGAGATTGTGACTTAATGTAATGACATCTGCTTTAATATGACATTCTTATGCAAATAATATTATTGTTCTTTTAAAATTTAATTGTTGTAATTTAGATATGTACTCCAGTATTATCATAAACATTTCTTTCTCTGCAGATATGTTTCAGACAAATTATAATCATTTCTTAATGAACACGCATTTACATAATTTTAAATTTCTTCATTTTTTTACTTTTTTTGAGATAGTCTGTTGATGTACTCCAGGGTACACTCTACTCATGGTTTCTTACCCTCGCTTCTCTAGTGTGGGGTTGACAGGCATGAACCACCACATGCAGCTTTCAATTATTATTATTCTTGTTGTTTTTATATTTCAGTGGGACACATGGTTGTGTTATTCAACACAAGAGACAACCATGGAATATTTCAAACCTTGTTTGAAGCACAGTATTTCATGTTGTTTATCTCTAGGAAGGCCAGACTAGCTGGCTTTGGGATTCCCATGACTCTGCTTCCCATTGTCCAAGGTTTTTTAGGATTACAGACTACTACTCTGTCTGGGTTTACATGAACAGTGGGGAATCGAACTCTGGTTGGCAGGCTTGCAGTGTAAATGACTTAACTATCTTACTTTTATAAATATGTATTTATTTTCTTTTTTGAAGCATTACTATATTTTTAATTAATTTTTTTATTGTCCATAATGAGTTACATTATTTAGTAGGCCAACAATGAGTTGTTATCCCCACTTCCCCAGTGCCCCCCATTCCCAATCAGCTGGATGGATACCTTCCTCCGTGGGCCGTCTGGATCAGTCCTTGTGGCAGGGGACCATGGACAGCCTAGTATTCAGCCCGGTTCTCCTGGCCCAAGTGTGTTGTTACTGAGGGGTGCCATGCCTCTGGATAGTCTCCCCCAACATGGCTCTCACAGTCTTTCCACCCCCTCTTCCTTTATCTGTTCACTTCTAAGTTTTTCAGTTCTTTTGTCTACCTAGTATTGGTACCTATGTATGCAACCTTAAATTTAGTCTTTTCCAGAAGGTTATTTTAAGGGATTTGCTAATTCTATATTTATCTAAATTAAAACCAAACACTACTCCTAATTAAGTGTCATATTATATTGTAAGTCTATTATAACTATTTTTTATTGATGCTTCAATTACTAACCAATATCTGGACCAATATTTTTCCAAACTGAATTAATACATGGTTGACATCAGATGAAGAATTTAAGGAAAACTCCCAAAGTAAAAGAAGTCTTAATGAAAAAGTAAAGTGTAAATTTCAAATGGTATACTTCTTTAAACAATACATAAAACCCAATTCCAATATAATAAGAGAAGCATGGCTTTGGGGCTAGTAAAATAGGTTTAATCAAGCTTCAAATGCTATATGATTATTATTCCTAGGACTACTTTTTACATATTAATTCTTTATTGTTAATAATTAGAAACACTATATGAACAAGTCTTGTGTTGGTACCTCTATTCCCCTCCTCCCTCCTCCCAAACCACTGAGCACTCTCCTCAATGTGATTGCTATAACCATCCAAAATTCATCTCAAAATTCATTTGGAATGATGAAAGGCCTTGGATATCCAAATTATGCTCAGTTAAAGAAGTTCCTGGGGAGGTATCACCATTCCTAATCTAAAGCTATACTACAAAGCTATAGTAACAAAAACAGCATGATACTGGCATAAAAATAGACAGACCAATGGAACAGCATTGAAGACCCTGTCTTTAGCTCAAGTAACTATAGCTACTTGATCTCTGAAAAAGGTGCCAACAGTGTTCACTGGAGAAAAGACAGCATCTTCAACAAATGGTGTTGGACAAACTGGATAAATACACCTAAAAAATGAATCTAGACCCACTCCTCTCACCATGCACAAAAATCAATTCCAAATGGATCAAAGACCTCAATATAGGGCCTGAAACTCTCAAAAACCTGGAAGAAAAAAATAGGAGGAACTCTTCATGAGATAGGAGTAGGGAAAAACTTGCTGAACAAACCTTCAGTAGCCTAGGAAATTCAACAATCACTCAACCAATGGGACCTCATCAAGCTAAAAGCTTCTGTACCAACAAACATGCCATACACAGAGCCAACAGACCACCATCAGATGGGAGAAAACCTTTGCCAGCTACACCATGAACAGAGGTCTAAAATCCAGGACCTGCAAAGTACTCAAAAAATTAAGTAATAAAAAATCAAATACCACATTCAAAAAATGGGGCAGTGAACTGAACAGGGAATTCACAGAGGAGGAAATACAAATGGCCAATTCTAGGCATACTTTTATCTTACATTTTGACCTCATTCCTCAGACTTTTTCATCTTACCTTGCTAACCACTTTATATGCCCTTTATTATCACCCAAAAACTCACTTGTGACCAGAAAATCTGTGATAGGACTTCATTGTCTAATTCACTTTAATTTCTGAGTGTGCTAAATTATTCGTCTTGGATAACGAAACAGCACTGTGCTTCAAGGGTTATTTAGAGAGGGAAAACACAAACACTGAAAGGCAGCTTAGAAATGAACTTCATTTCAACAAATCAGTGTGATATAACAATGGCTTGTGCACTAATGAATATTCCTAACCAGAAGGTAGTCTCACACAAGGCCTGAATGAGTGTGCACATTTCATTCAGACAAGGGAAGGTCATGCCATTTCTTCTCAGCAATTTCTAACTTAATAGTGAGTTTTTCCTGTGTAATCTTCTATGAGCTTTATAGCATTTTGTTGTACATTTTGGGCTATTGTCTATTTTGAATTAATGTTAGTCAGCTTGGAAGGTCTGTGTCTGGAACGGATTTTGCACAGTATGTCCAGGTGTTTTAGCATTTTTTGGAACAATGATTCTTTCTCCTTTGAATTGATTTTGATCCTTTGGAAAATCAGTTAACTATGTGTGCAGTTGTTTCTGGACTTTCTGTCCTGTCCCATTAACCCATATGCCTATTCATTGGTCAGAATTGCAGCATTTAGATTGCTATATAAAGTGTGGAATCAGCCAGTGTCAGTTCTCATACTTTGTTTTTCAAGAAGGTGTTGGCTATTCCAAATTTTTTGCTTTTTGCAATAAGCAGCAGAATGAGATGTAATTAAAAAACCTAGGGTTGATTAGAATATTTTGGGAAGAAATGTTGCCTTAAACACTGTGTTTTTATCCATAAGCATACAATATTTTTTCTATTTGCTTCAATATCATATTTTTTTCATTAGATTTTTTTTTAGATTTCCTCATATACTCATTTTGTTAGATTATATGAAGAGTTTCCTTTTTTGGTGGTAACAAATAGTCATGTGTTTTTAATTTCAAATTCTATTTTGGTTGGTCCTACAAATCAATACGTTAATATTATATCTTACATGTGATGGTTAGGTTTTGTTGTCAACTTGACCTTTTAAAATTATCTTGGGTAGGTCTCTGATGTTGTTCACAGGAAGGTAGGCCTCTCAGTAGGGGGCAGGAAGTAAGGAAGTTAAGGGAAGATAGAAATTAACATCCCTTCTTGGGAGGGCAATGCAAGAAGGAAGAATCAGGAAGCCAACAACTCTGGGATAGGGTTGCAATACCCTGCCCTAAGGCTATATGAAAGGAAAAGAAACCACTTCCTCTCACCCCATACCAGTTTGCTGTTCTGTATGTCTGGTGTTGGTGATTGCTTCTTTCTGTCTCTGCTTGGACCTGTGAAAAGGGGGCAGTCTCTTTTACCATGATGGAACTTCCCCTGGATCTGTAGCTTCAATAAAACTTCCTCCCATAACTGTGCCTGGTTTGGAGGTTCTTCCTAGCAGCATGTGTCTGATGATGACATTATAACTTTACTGTAGTAATTAATTATATGAGCTTTTGCTGTTATTGCTTATTATCTGGGATTTTCTACTGAGCCAATCATGTAATCAAAAATAAAACAACATCATTTTTCCTTTTGAACTAATATAAATTCTATTTCATTTTTTCCTTATGTATTCCATAAGTTAGGTATTACTTCCAGTGCGATATTGCAAAGGAGTTATGATCACATTCCTTGGCTTGTTTATGATCTTAGTGAGAAAGTATATAGTTTAATTCAAATATTTTAGCAGATAAAATTAATTAAAATATATTATAGGAATTGAACCATGCTAAGTGTGCTGAATAACTCACACTTGTGTCCTGTTTTTAATGAGTTTTCACTTTGGAGAAAAACAAATCTAAACAGGAGAATGTAACAGGCATAGAGTTATACATGCCACTCCTGCATTCCTGTCACACTTCTGATCACAGCATCAGCAAACTTCTTTTTCAGACTTGCTTATTCTGTTTGCTCCATGCTTCTTCACAAGCACCACCATCTTTCTCTCCAGTTCTTATATTTTAACTCTATTCTTCCTGCAAAGAAAGCAAAATATATTCTAATTGCTGCCGACTTTTCAAATCTCTTTCAAGATTTTTGGATTTTCTCTATACTTACCCTTCCCTTTTCATTTTTCTCCTGATGCATTAGAAATGGAAATAGCTCCTTTTCCACCAATATAGCCTCTAATAACTTCATTTTCAGAAATTCAGACCTCAGTTATTTCCTCTTTTGTACTTTCTTCATTTCTCAATTTTATCTTTCTCTATCATACAAAAGGGAATAAAACCTCCCAACTTTGTAATCATTCCACATAACATTTTTTCTTCAAAATTAAGCTACTTAAATACCTATTATTTTATCACTGTCATCACTCCATATGATTTATCAGTTGATACCTCCTGGCTTCCTCCATGGCTGAACCAACATGAATTACAAAAGCTGTCCCTCTCTTCATCAAATCCAGTCAGTCCCCTTGTTTTAAAATTCTGTAGATTTGACATTATTAGGTATATTTTCATTCTCATATCCTCAGGCCTCTATCAAACTGAACTCTTGATTGTTCTCTCTGTATTCACTGCTTCCTATGGCTTTCTCTCTCTGTGTCCTTACAATAGACTTTTGAAAAATTTTAGCTCTCATATTATTTTGCCTTCCTTCTCTACTTTCTTAAACTAAGATATTAAGATAAAAAAGAGAAAACTTGAGTCATCCCCTCTTTGAAGACAGTTGTCTAAGACAACTTTCCAAGCCTTGGTGTTCCTACAGTTAAGGTGTATATTTACAATCATTTTTCTGAATATTTGCACCACTAAATCCCAAGATATCTCATGGCTAAAATCAAACATGTCCCATCATTCCCTAGAATACAGACTTAACACGTTGAAATTAAACAAAAAAAATTAACATCGTAAAAATCATCTTTTCTGGTCAGTCCTCATACTGGATTGCCTCAGAGACTATCGTTTCCCTGCTATCCTACTAAATGAATGTAGATTGTTACTAATCTATGACCCTTAAATACTAATATTTTACTTTTTGTAATTTATTCAATTTCAAAAAGAAATCTAGACTG
>PVHP010016121.1:8180-36500 GCA_004024765.1 Zapus hudsonius | reverse complement strand
TCCATGGATTCCCGAAATGCTTCCTCTCCTTCTCCAGCTCTGCTGCAAAACACCAGCTGGCAGAGGTCAGTCTAGGGGCTCTTAGCAGACATATCTGTATGTCTCCAAATGTGCTCAGAACCACCCCATCATCCCCTGGAGAGGCTGAAGCTTTGAGGAGCTATAAGAAACATGAGAGCTCTTCTGAAGGGCCATATTAAATTCTCTGAGAAGACTCATTTTGTGAGAGCCCATGAGCATCTTTAAGAGACAAGTCACAGCAAGCAGATGGAGCAACCAGGGTGCTGGTAGAAACGTTAGCATCCATCTCTGCAGTGATTCACACTTCCAGGAGCCAGGCAGGCCCACACTGCCTGCTGGGAAACCCAGACCAGTCACTGCCTCTGAGCAGTGGCCTGGGGACGTGCATTTTGACTCAGTGCAATCCATCAGTTTGCAAGCTTTCTGAGTGTTGGTTGTTGGACAGGGCCATGTGGTGACCTGTCCCAAAAGACCTAAATACCTGAGCACATGGCTTTGAGATTCCTGAGCCCTCTGTAATAAGCTACCATAACAGAAATTTATTCATTCATAGTCCTAGATGCCAAAAGTCCTTAAAATAGATGCAAACGGGGCTACATCCTTCAGTCTCATGGTTTCCAGAGCTCTTTGACTTCTGGCTACATCACTGCAGTCTCAGGTTGTGTTCACGGGGCCCTCAGCGCTCTGTTTCTGTGGTTTCTCCTCTGTGTACAAGGACACAAGTTACTGACTATAGGATCTATCCTGAATGCAACATGATGTCTGTGTGAGTTACTTTCATCATTCCTGGGGGGGGGGGGAATACCTGCAAAAGAAACTCAAGGAAGAAAGGGTTTCCTTGACTCACCATTTGAAGGGATCTGGCTCTTCATGACAGGAAATCACGGTGGTCCAAGTGTGAGGCTATTGGTCACATGACATCCACATTGAGGAATGCTAGTGTTCAGTTCCCATTCTCCTGTTGACTCAGCCCACGACCCAAGTCCATGGAGTGCTGTCTTTATTCAGAGTGGGTCTTCCCACCACAGTGAAACTTTTCAAAAAATACCTTCATAGATACAGTCTGCAATGTGAGTCTCCGAGGTGATTCCAACTCTGGCCAAGTTGGCGGTCAATTTCACCTCATCTCAAAATCCTTGTCTTACTTGCATCTGCAAAAGACTCTATTCCCAAAAGTCCCTGTTTGCATAGTTGGGGGTACAACGTACAACCCACCACAATGGCTTTTATGAAGCCCCCAGGCCCTCTGGCACCCAAACAGATGATCCACCTAACAGAGATGTGGAGAAAGTCCACAGGCAGTCTTCCATCTGAGCCTCAGCTTGGACAGGGTTTCAACTCGTGGAACTGAGAAGGCTACAAAATCCAATAAGAGTGCAGGCCAAGCACATAGGTCAGAGAAGTCGGTGCCCCCATTAAGTGGGTTGTGAACAGTTTATTTTGGAGAAAAAAAATGATGTATGGGTGGGAAACTGAAAAACAGCTACAATAAAAGGGGGTCATTGTGGTTGAATGTGAAATGTCCCTCATAAGCTCATGTGTTTGAACAACTGATCCCCAGCTGGTGGTACTGTATCTGAAAACTGTAGGGCTTTGTTGCAGGAAGTGTGTCACTGGGGATGCATCTTAAGGATTTGTGGCCCCGTTGCACTTTCTGCCTTCCCTCTGCTTCCTGACTCTAGACACGGAGAGCCAGATGCCTCGAGCACCCGGAGTCACACCTTTCCCACCATGATGGACTTCTAAAACTACGAACCAAAACAAATCCTTTCTTCCTAAAGTTGCTTTTGGGAGGCATTTTGTCAGCGTCACAAGGAGATGAAAACAGGGGCACATGTTGAAAAGCTTAAATGCTGTGGAGACTGGATTCTCTGGGAGATAACGCCATCAATCAGCTCATGACAGTGTGACAGAGTATCACAGACTGAGTGGCTGAAGCAACGGGAATTATTCTCTAGTGATTTGTGAGGCTGGGAGTCCAAGATCAAGGTGGCAGGAAGTCCTTATCTGCTGTGGGCACTTCTCCTGGGTGTAGATGGCCACCTTAGCATTGCATCTTCGCGTGGCCTTGTATCTACACCTGTGGGGCGAGAGATAGAGAGAGAGAACAAATGTAATTCCCTGTGTCTTTTCCTTAAAGGGACTCTAATCCCATTGGATCAGTATTTCATCCTTATGATATCATTAAACTTTAATTACATCCTGAGAAGTTGTCAAATACACTGGAGGTTGGAGCTCCTACATGTGAATTCTGTAAGGACATGAACACACAGTCCATGACACCAGCAAAGATTGCTGAGTGATGACACCCACAGACAGGAGACCCAGGACCTCAGTGTTCAAGCATCAGGTGTGGTGGGGTCCACAGACATTCTGATGTCACATAGCCTCCTTCGAAGTTCGGTTCTGTGTTGCTGACATTTCCATCATTGAGCACTAAGTCATGTGAATCAGCATGAAGGTTTTTCTTGAAGTATCACTGGGTGAGATTCTTGGGCTCCTGTGGCAATGGCTTAGCTACTGTGGACCTCAGTGTCTGCCTTTACGAAACCAAGGGGTCAGGCTTCACAGGCTTAGCAATGATCTGGTGACTTGGTGAGTGGTGATCTTGTGGTATCAGGGATCACAGGTGGCATAAGGAAGCAAGCCTAGAATTTTAAAACTATTCAGAGGGCTTTGGAGATTCCTCAGTGGTTAAAGGCACTCGCTGGCAAAGCCTTCAGTCCTGGGTTTGATTCCCTAGTACCCACCTAAAGCCAGATGCACAAAGTTGCACATATGTCTGGAGTTTGTTTGCAGTGGCAGGAGGACCTAGCATGTCATAGTTTCTCTCTCCCTCTCTGTCTCTCTCTCCCTAATAAATAATATTTTTAAAAACCTAGCCAGGTGTAGGGGTGAACACCTCTAATCCCTGCACTCAGGAGGCAGAGGTAGGAGGATCACTGTGAGTTCAAGGCCACACTGAGACTACATAGTGAATTCCAGATCATCCTGGGCTATAGAAAGACCCTACTTCAAAAAGCAAAAAAGAGAAAAATGGGCTGGAGAGATGGCTCAGCAGTTAAGGCATTTGCCTGCAAAGCCCTACTACCTGGGTTTGATTCCCCAGTATCCATCTACAGCCAGATGCTCAAAGCGAAGCATGTATCTGGAGAGTCCATTTGCAGCAACTGGAGATTCTGGTGCACCCATTTTCTCTGTCTCTCTTCTATCTCTCTCTGTTTGCAAATAAATAAAAATATTATATTAAAAAACAGATGTTCAGGGGCTAAGTCACATGCAGGCACAGAGTGGAGAACTGAGCTGGAGGCACCATATAGTTTACCATTCAAGCTAGGTCCTACTTCAGATTGAAAAGGTGGATCTCCTGATAGGCACACACACAGTCCAGGCTGTCCTAGGTGTCCCCTGATGCAAACAAATGCCTAGGTCATAACAAGAGGTCGGAGTCATCAAGCAAAGCCCTACAGCAGCCAGGATGTGTGAAAATGTGCATGCTTGTGCTAGGCATGTATGTGTGTATATTTTTTATATATCAGTCTCCTGTTGCTATTATAACATAGCCCAACAAATTCAGTGGCTTAAAGTCTGTCCATCTGTTTTCTTTTGCTGTAAAATAAAATCCTAAAACTGGGTGATTTATAAAGAAGAGAAGTTTACTTGGCTCATGGTGCTGAAGTCTGGGAAGTCCAAGAGCCTAGTGCTGACATCTGGTGAGTCCTCCTGGCTGTGTTATAAGATGCCAGAGGTGATCACGTGATAGGTCCAGGGAGCCTGTCTTCCTCTTCTCATCAGACCACCAAGGCCATCACCAAAGGTCCCCACCCATTTGACCTCATCTAATTCTTAGCACTTCCCTAAGGCCCCACCTCTAGACGCCATCAGAGTGTGGGGATTAAACACAAATTTGGATGATACATTCAAACTATAGCAAAGAGCAACACAAAATTTCCCTCTTCCAATTCTGAATCAGAAACTCAAATCAAGGTGTCAGCAGGGCTGTGATTCGTCTTCAGGCTCTTGGAGAGAATCTTTGTCTTTGCCTTTTCCAGTTTCCTTAGGAACCTGAGTCGCTTGCTCTCTCTCTCTCTCTCTCTCTCTCTCTCTCTCTCTCTCTCTCTCTCTCTCTCTCTCTCTATCTCTATCTCTTTCTCTCTGTCTGTCTGTCTCCCCCCTCCACAGCCAGATAATCCAGTAGAATCTCCCCATCTATCTCAAGGTATCTTAATCATACCTATAGTCTCTTTTGCTATGTGAAGACACACGTTCCCAGGTCGTGGACATCTCTGGAGGATGTCATCCAGCCCACTGCCGTGTCTGTATCTGCGTGTGGCAATAATGTGCATGTGGATTCTCGGGTAAAGGCATTGTGATCTCCGCCTAGGGGCTGAGAAGTGGGGCGTTTGCAGCTGTGGTTTGTTACCAGGGGATGATCCAAGGCCACCTGGTTGGGGAAATGCCACCGGGTCTTCAGCTGGAAATCTGAATTCCAACTCTTTTCTGATTGCTACTGACAAGACAATCTTATGTAAGTTACTCACTATTTCTAATGTCAGTTTTCTCATCGGCTGAATGGGGTGCTATATCCCCCATGTCTGTCTGTTGGTGGATGGTAGGCATCAGCCAAACATGGCTACCATCATGTCCTCATCACCATCGTCATCATCCTCGTTATCACTAGTGCTTTGTACACCATGAGCCCCTCTATGAGGCTGTGTTCTCTTCATCATTAGCAGTAAAGCCCTGTCCTCGCTAAGGTCAGGAGAGCACCTCTCAGGGCTCTTGTGTGAAGGTTGTAACTTACTTCCCATCCCTCTTAAACCAACCTTGCCAGGCTGGGAACACTTCCCTGTCATGGCATCCTCATCCCAACCTCTGCCAAGGTTCGGATTATACATGTGCAAAGAAATATTTGTCACACATTTGAGGCAGTTTGTGTATTCTAAAAGGGGAGGGGGACAAGATGACAGCCTTAGGGGAACATTTAACTTGTGGAGAAGCTTCTGTCATGACCCAAATCACTCTAAGTGTCATGTGACTGCACAGAGGATAAGTGGTGTCTGGAAAAAGAGCTCCGAGGTTTTTAATCTGGTTGTCAGGAGCCAAAGACACACCCTGTGTCAGACTCAACATGGGAAGGAGCTGGGCTTTACCCCGTCTCAAGTTCTTTAACATGATTTTTACATCTAAGGCTTTCATTGGAAAATGAGGCAATGAGCCACAAACCTTTGTTTTTGTTTCTGTTTTATTCCTTCTGTGATGGTTTCAATGTAAAATGTCCCTCATAGTCTCATCTGTTTGAGGACTTGGTCCCCAGTTATTGGCGTTGTTTGGGAACAGTGTTCAACCTCTAGGAACCTTACTGAAGGAAGCGGGCCTTAGGGCTTTACAGCTCAGCCCCACTTCCTGTTCATCCTCTGCTTCCTAACTATGAATGCAACGTGACCAGCTGTCCCCTAGCTCCTGCTGCCACACAGTCCCTGCCATGATGGAGTGTATCTGCTGGAATGGTTAAGGCACAATTAACCCTTTCCTGTTTGTCAGGTATTTTATCACAGCAATGGGAAAATAACTAATATATCCTCCCTTCCTTTCTTCCTTCTTTCTACTTGGTTTCCAACAATTTTAAGTTCATGAAAAGTAAATGGTAAGTCCAGAAGATCCCCCCCCCCAGATCCTCTCAGGCAGCTTCCCTGATCAGCATTTGGGATGATATTGAGGGACTAGCAGAAGCACAAGTCCAGCATCTATGTTGTACCTTCTGTGGGCTTGGGGAGATTCTTGGTGTCCTGTGTCCCCTTTACAGTATCATACAGAGTGCTTTCAATGCACTCAAAATGCCTTGTGCCACACCCATTCATCCCTGAGGGCCCCCCAGCTCCTGACAAATACTGATCCTTATACCATACAAGCATACCACATACATACATGAATACATACATATATACATAACAAAAAGAGACATCAGGGACTGGAGAGATGGCTCAGTGGCTAAGGCTCTTGCCTGCAAAGCCTAGCAGCCTGGGTTTGTTTCAAGTACCCACATAAAGCCAGATGCACAAAATGGTTTATGCATCTAGTGTTCATTTGCAATGGCTGGAGGCCCTGACACATCCATTCTCTCTGTATGTCTCTTCTCTCCATCTCTCTGCTGGAAGATAAATAATTTTTTTAAATAAAAAAGAAGTCAGGTTCACAGAAACAATGAATTTAGAAAAGCAAGACAGGACTTAGACCTCCATGATTTCTTACATGTGGCAAGCACTGTGGACCAATCCCTCATGTGTTCTTAGACAGCCCTGTCAGGCTTCTGCTCAGATGAAAACCCCACAGTATGCTTCTCTTTCTAGCATGGAAGAACACAGATTGGGCTTAATGCTTTGGGTCACTGTTTACCTTTGCCTATTCTGAAGCAGGTGCCCACAGAAGGGGTGTAGGCCAGGCCAGGTTCTGTGGTCCAGGTGTGCTGGCTGCAGGTGAGAGCTTCCTGCTCCTGTGGCTGGCACCCTCCCCGCTGAAGAACTACAGATTCCTCTGCAGGCACCCATGAAGCATCTTTTCTTAACGGATCCGGGAACACTGGGGACGGAGCCAGACTGATATGTCTGCAGCAGACGCTTAATTCCTTTCTAGCGAATACACAAGATTGGGTTATGCAATTCCCCAAAGTGATAGCTGATAAAATGGCCATTAACTCCACTTTATTCAAATCTTTAAAAATGCAATTCACTTTATTTAAAAAAACACATCAGTTCTCTACCTTTAATCAGCTGAGAGCAGTGTTTGGCTCTTACTTAGGTCTTAATAAAACACCCTAAAATAGTTCTGGCCCAAGTGCTAGACTACACAGCCCTATATCTAGGAGAAGACAAATGGAAGTGTCAGCTGGAATATTTGAGATAAAGTAATACAGATCAGGCACAGAATGTCAGGGTCAAAAAGTGAGGGCCAGATCACCATTGAATAAAGTCAGTGAGAAAGAACCTGGGCTGAAAGAACCTGCCTGCTGAGGAGAGAGAAGACAGCAGAGACGGGATCCAGTTAGATGGAGGGAGGGTGCACACACAGCAATGACCTTGTTTCACAGGAATGGAAGGACCTCGTTGCAAACAGCCCTAAAGTAAACCCTAAGTGTAGTTGCTAAAATCTCCTAAGTTTTTACCACAATCATGTAGCATCTTAAACAATCTTCTAAAGAAAAATGCTTTATTGTCATTTTATGAGATGAACACATAAGTCCCAGAGAAGTTAAAAAAAACTCCCTTGTGTTTACACAGATAAGCAAGTGCCACCTGATTCCAGAACCCTTACTCAGGGCCCACTCTGATAGAAATAATAAGACATGAATCATGAATGAAAAGGTTAGATAATAATATGGAATCCCAAAGAGATGATTTTAGGAGATGCTATCCTAAGCTCTTGGGGAAATTGTTGATAAAAATAAAACCACAACAAGAACAATGTTTTGGAGAACCAACACCCTGGGTGTTGGTGTCCAAAGGAACAGAGGACAAGGGGTGCAGAGCTGAAGAACGAAGATCCAGAAGGTGTGGTCATGGCCCAAAGGACACTGACCTGGAGTGGATAGTTAACACTGGACCTGAAGAATCTCCAGAAAGGGATGGGCAGCATGGAGAACTTGGGAGAGAGACTGTGACAACGGATCCAGGACTACAGAAAGGAGATCCTATTTCCCAGTTCTGTCAGCCAGGATGCAGACTTTGGGCAGGGGATGTTCACATAGGGACAGCTGGAGAGAAAACAAAATCTTTAGTCTTCCTTGTCAACTTGACTGGATTTGAGTCATGCTAGATACACACCTCTGGGCATGTCTACTGAGGGCTTTTCCAGAGAGGATTAACTGAGGAAGGAAGACCTTTCCTGAATGTGGACAAACCATCTGAAGTGCCAGGATCCTGTACTGAGTAAAAACGAGAGAGGCAGCTGAGCAGCAGCTTTCATCTGTCCGCTTCCTGACTGTGGATGCAACGTGACCACCTGCCTCTCACTGCTGCCGCCACGCCTTCCCTGCCATAATGGATGGTGTCTTCTTGAACTGTGAGCCAAAATAAACCCTTCCTTCTTTCACTTGCTTTTGGCAGGTACTTTTGTCACAGCAATGAGAAGTAACATGCTAAGAAAGTAATTTCAAAGAGAAGTCTATAATTCCATCCTGCCTGCCCAAGAACCCCCTTCCACATGGATACACAGTCTGTCTGGGGAGGGCAAGGAGAGGTGAGGGGTGTGATGAAGGGACCTTCCCACCACCCACTCTTCCCTATTCCTGGGAAGGAGAAAACAGGAGCTGCCTGTCCCTCACTAAGAGCTATCTTGGTTCTGGGGAGATAAATAGAACATGGCTCCTGCCCTTGGAGTGGAAAACAAGTAGGAGGAGTGACTTTCCCCTTCAGCAGCCAGTTGACACTGGAGCCCAGCAGGCGACAGACAAGTCCTGCCAAAGTCCTCTGAGTCTCCACCCCCTCCCAGCCTCTCCCATCCCATCCCAGGAAGGCTTCCCACCTAGGCATCAAGCGCTGAAAACAGTGATCAAGGTGTGTCCCCCACAAGTGACCGTGTGTTCCATCTGTGGTACAACCCGCATGGCACTCGGGCTGCCCCAGGGGATCGATGTTAGCGCAGGAAGGAAGGAGAGCTCTTCTCACTGCTTACAAATTCCATGTATTATACATTCAAAAGATCTTCCAAATGAATGCACCATGTTTTCTGAAAAGATGTAAATCTTTCATGATGCCTTTGTTGACTTGATACTATGATACAGCACACTTCATATAGCCCAGCATCTGGTTACTACCTAAACAAGGAAATAACCTATTACAGTAAATGCGTTTTCTCAGCGTTAGTGAGAAATAGAAATTTCTAGAAGTAATGTAAAAATAATGATGATAAGAAAGCTACCTCCAATTTTGGCTGAAGGAGATTAAAGAGCCACATATGCGGTGCCAATAAAAATGGGAAAATACTGAGGTCGGAGCATAATCATGAGACACTCTACCAAGCCTCCTGAGCTTTATAATTTTACCTTTGAAAATTAAACCCATTTAGAATATTTAATGTCATAACATTACCTTCATTTCTTTTTTCACCAGTGGAAAAATCATAGAGTGGGATTTAAGAGTATAATGATTCTCAAAGAAATATTAAAGGTAATTTTCATCTACTATAGCCTGTAAATGGTTGAATTTCTACTGCAAAGTGTGTACCCGTGCGAGCGTGTGTGCATGTGTGTGGTGTGTGGTGTGTGTGTGTGTGTGTGTGTGTGTGTGTGTGTGTGTGTTCCTATCAAGGAACCTTAAAGTTGCAAACTAGAGGGTTTCCACCTCCCCGACTGCATATAAACATAATCATATGTTAGACTAATAATAAATTCTCCAGGCATACTCTCTTTCCACTGGGTACCCTTTGGAGATTAGGATTTGAAAATTCTTCTTTCCAATACAATTTTGAAGTACACTTTAATTTCCAGTTCTTTGCTTTTATCATAAAACATTTTCAAAAGTAGAACCATGGTGTATTATAATTTTCCATGGGTGGTGTAAAAGGCAAGCTAACAAGACAAGATTTAGACAAGATCATTTCATCTACGGACCATAGATGGTGGAGAAGTGCTGCTGAATACATCCCGTGTGCAGTTCCTGCGTGGCAGAGACACGCTGCAGAGGATGCCCTGTTCTTGGGACCTCTCTCCATCAGCCATGAAAACCCCTGAACGAGTATTTTCTTTACCATTATTTCTCAAACTCACTTGCCTGGTAAAGGATGAGGAAGAGGAGGAGGGTTAGGAGGAAGACGTGTGTGAGGAGAAGGGGAGAGGAATTTGGGAGGAGCAAAGCAACGTACACGAAACAACGTCAGCCTCAGTCACAGACATGATAAACTTGATGGTAAATGGTCTTTGTGACATTATCATCTACACATCAGGACGAGCTGTCTCACTACGCCCTGCGGATGCTGCTGCACTGTGGGCTCACTTCTGAGAGCACCTGCAGGGTCTACTGTGGGCCATAATAATGAACGGACACCACACACACACACACACACACACACACACACACACACACACACACACACAAGGTTACATCAAGCGCATCAGTCAAAGTTTATCTAAGAATCAGAAACCTCTGGGGAGATAATTGTCACAAGGAACTGTGTGTGCCATTGTGGGGCCAGCCAAGCAAGCCTGGCATGCAGGACTCGGGGTGAAGTAATCTGCAATCTCTGGCCCAGGCTGAAGCTATTGTTCCTGGACAGAATGTCTTCTTCTCTCAGGAAGGTTCTCAGCTCTGCTTTAAGGACTCAGCCCAGCTGTGTTACCTCTAGGAATGGGGAAAGATCCCCAAGACATAGGTGTTGAACCCTAAAATGGATAAACAGGGATTACATCAAACTAGAAAGCCGCTATGAGACAAAAGGAGAACATTAACACAGTGAAGAGGCAACCTCCAGAATGGGAAAATATCTTTGCCAACTGTAATCTACCAATGATTGTATAAGGGCCTCAAAATACCCAATAGCAAAATAACAATAATAATTAAAATTTGCAAAAACTTAAATAGGTAATTCTTTTAAAACAGACATATAGGGAGGCTGGGAAGAAGGCTCAGTGGTCTTGCTTGTAAAGGCTGCCAGTGCAGGTTCCATCCCCAAGCCACCCACCTAAGCCTGATCAAGAAAGTGCAGTGAGCATCTGGCATTTGTTTGCAGTAGCAAGAGGCCAGCATGTCCATAGACACACATTTTAAAATAAATAAATAAACTTTAAAGACATACAAATGTCCAACAAGCATACACCAGGCTCAGAGTCACAGCTGCAGGTGCAATTGCAAATGACAGTCATAGGAGACATTCTACCCCTCTAGTTAGAATGACTGTCATAAAAAGACAAAGAGTAAGTGCTGAGGGGGACCGAAAAGATAGGGGAAAAAAAAAACTCTTACACACTGTTAGTAGGAATGTAAATTAGTTCATCTATTATGGAAAACACTATGGAGATTCCTTAAGAAAAATTAAAAACTGAAATGCCATATGACTCAGTAATACCCTTATATGCCCAAAAAGCTTTTCCCAAAGGAGACTAGCCATCCACAGATGGTGGCAGAAAGATGGGAAGGGTCTGCTGTGGGATTCAACTGAATAGTCTGCCAGTAGCTTCAGATAATGTCTCTGCCACTGTCGCTCCCCACGTGATCAGATCTGCTGGCTCAGATGGCCCGAGTGGCAGAGCAGCTTGCACGACAGCCTGCACCTGTTGCAGATTCCTCCCCTCTTCTGGGCCCACTCAAAGATCCCAGCTTCATAGTTAAGTGGCCCAGAGCAGCATAGCCAAATGAAATCTACACAGCCCCTCTGAGTATTGTGACCCTTTCAAGATTGCGGGGGGGGGGGGTAGCTATCAGAGTAACTTATCTGTCACCTTGGAAGGGATGGCTAGATGCCCCACACCACTGGACCCCTGGGATTCATTTTCCATCTCTGTCATGCAGAGCCTTGGGTAGCTGCTAATTCTTGTTCACCTCATCCAATCAGCACCGTATCAGCTTAACAAACCAGTATGACATCCCGTAGAAGTGAGGGGTGATCTGATTGAGGTCCTGCAAACCAGCTTATCACATTGGCCTGGAGGGTTGGTCTATTCCTGAGGTAAGCCAGTGAGGGTTTATCGCTGACTTTGCTAGAAAGAAGCAAACTATGCCTTGTGATCTTTAGTAACAGATAGAATGGGGAAAGAGCATTTCAGGTCAGCAACTCCACATGAGAGGATGTGATTCTGTCCTCAAGCCATGAATTCACATCTGAAACAGCAACTGCAGTTGGAATCCCTACCTAATAGACTTTGTGACAATCCATTATCGTTCCCTTGGATGTATATGACTTCAGCACAAGCCACACAGACAGGTTAACAGGTGGCAGAAATCACCACCTCTGCATCTTTCAAGTCCTCTCAAAGCTCTGTCTAGTCCCATCATGCATTCCACAATTGAAGAAATAAACACAAGAGGGGGTCAGTAGTCACGAGACCACTGTGAAACGGTTGTGAGCTGGAACCCCATGATTGCCTGACCTCCTTCACTCCCTTACCCCACTGCACCTCCATAATGGATTGGGTCTCCTAAAATTAGCATCAGACCAGAACCTGAGTCTAGAAACTCCTAAATTACCTGATTATTTCCATTTCCACAATGCACTATAGCTCAGGGTCCCTGGGAGGGTGGGCTCCAGGTTCCCACAGAAGAGGCACTTACATTCACTGGAGTAAGGAGAGCACCATCTGGGGGGAGCATGAAGAACTGAATAATCTCTAACCAGGTGAGTTTAAACTGGTTTCCATGGTACGAAGTCAACAATCACTTCCTGTGTTTCTGAGGTGATCTACCACACCTGGTATTTCCACTTAAACACTGCACCTGTATACAGGTAAACTTCCACCTGAGCCATTAATTCACCTTCAAATGGATGGGTTCCCTCGAAACCTGTTTTCACACTAATTCAGAAAATAAAGGTCCCTTTCCTTTTAAGTATGCTCTTCCCTCTCCCTGCATTATTCCACCTCACACTAAAAGACAGCTAAATGAATGAAAAAAATAGAGAGACACCATGTATGGATTCCAGCCCAACTTCCTAGTAGAGGCTCAGGAAGGTTTCCTCTGAACCTACTGCCTCTGTGGTCATGGGAGATGTTGATATCCACATCTGAACGTGTACATGCATTAAATAACTCAAGTGTGACAACTTATAGCCCAGTGCCTCTGCCACATAATAAAGACCTAGGCTCACCTTTTACAGAACAGCAGGAGAATTGAGAAGGTTCATGGTGGATGTAGACTTGCATCAACCTGCATCCTGGCCATTGAGCAGTTTCTTTGGTTGCTTGATTTTACTTATCTTCCTCCCTAGTTTATCCTATAGCTGGATAACTGGATAAGAGGAAGGGGCTGCCGGAAGATTGAGAGATACAAGTGCAGGGACCCCTGAACTAACTTGAACATCCTTATGAAAATTCAAAGGGCAAAATAAAAGCCTAGGCTTCCTGGTCAACATATCATAACTGGTGACCTCAGTGCCAGCCTATAAGCCCAAAGACAGTTGTCTCTTGCTTCCATGTCAGAGTGACCTGTATGGAGTGGCCTCAACTCTGTAAACCACACAGCCCAATAGGCTGACATGTGGCTGAGGAGAAGCCAGACAACTCCAGCTGACTCATACAGACGCTTGAATTTTTTTTTAAATCCACACACAGCCACCTACAGTATTTTAATTTAAAATTTCACCCAAGTCCTTTGGAAATAGAATTTGCATGAAAGCCCACATGTCTAAAAGGATTTTTCAGTTCCCACATATGATTCCCCAGACCTTCAGGCTTCTGTGCCTCCCTCCAAGTATGGCTCCTTTTCCAAGCTTTGGTATATAAAATACAAACACTGATTTAAGCTGAAATCTAATCAATCTACTCTTAGTGGAAACACCGAAATCAAATACTCATCTCAGAGTTTTTAAAAAAGCAACAGTAGCACTTTTGGAGAGAAAAGAAAAAAATAAATCTTTTGACCACTTTCTCTCTCTCTCCTGGGTTTCTAATATTCCTGCTTCTCCCCACTGTCTCCACGGGGACTGGGCAGTGGTAAGAGTTCAGGGTTGACAGCCAACAAGCCAACCTCTAGTCCAACCTTCTCTCTGAAGCAAGTCTCATCCACCTGCTTCCTTCTCTGTGGAGGGTGGGGTCGGAACACAAGGGCTTTAAGATCCTGGGGAATACAGTTCTAATTTTAATCTTCCTACCCCTTGCTCTATTCCTGTTTGAAAGCCAGTCTATAAAGACAAATGTTGACACACCTAAGGCTCCTCTGAGATGAAGATGAAGCAACCCATCCATCTTTCTTACTTGGATAAAGATATGTGGTCCCCAATTCCTAAAGCTATTAGATATAACCCTGTCCTCATACACAGAGGGCCCAGAAAAGGTCTGAGCTCCTCCGAATGTCAAAGTTAACTTCTTAAGAGCATCACACCATTTGTCTCTATCCTGTCCTCTTTCTTTTGGTGCAAGTGAAACTAGCAGGAACCTGCCACACTTCCTCTCCTTTAGAAGCCCTCAGCTGATTCATTTATGCTACATGTTCTTGATGGATGCAACCATCAGAGGGCTCGTATTGACCTACAGAGCCCTGGATGTTCCCATGCTGTCTAAATTCACCAGGCTTCTCCTGACTTCAGCTCTGGGTGGAGGACAGTGGGAACTAATGTAAGATCAAACTCCTGCCAAGACTCCAGGCAGCTACTGGTACCCACCCCCTTTCCTTCTGTCCTGCACCCATTTCTTTTTACCCTGATGACAACCCACTCGTCTCCAAAATGGCCCACATGAAACACTGGAGACAGGTCCCTGGAGTGGATATTTGGGGGCGGTTGATGCCAGCCTTCCAACATGCCCGAGTCACCTTGTGGAGGAAGTGTTCTAAGCCTTCCACCCACTTGGAGCTGATCTGTGCACAGTTTTGCACTCATTCCTTCCCCTGCCCCTGTCTTCCGAGAAAACGGTTGCCTAGAATGACACTGTGCTTTTTTTCTCTCGCTATACAATCCACGAGCATATTGTGTGGGATACAAAATGAGGGTGTTATATTTTAAATCGGATGGCTGTAACCTCTAACTAGCAATGGGCTGGCGAATGTTTGTTATCAGCAGGCTCTTCAGGAAGAAATAATCCACACATTTTCCTGAGCTAAAGGGTGTCGCAGTATTTACCAATATTCATCTCCAGAACAATTTTATGGTAAATTCCACATGGACTCGACTGGTTCTCAGGTTGACCCTGGAGATGCAGGGCAGAGAGTCGATCATTGATCAGCAACTTGAACAGTGTCTCTGCTGAATCCTATGAAAGTTTCCAAAGGCTGGAAGAATGCATACTCGTGTTGTATGATTTTCACACTGTAACAGGCACAGGCAGAGCTTTCTTGAATCTGTATCAAGATTTCTCTATGTTAGCATTTATTGTCGCTTTTTTTAATTTTTAATATATATTTATTGTCCATAATGAGTTACATTATTTAGTGGGCAAACCATGCGTTGTTATCCCGAATTCCCCAATCCCCCCCTCCCCATCCCTGATCAGTTGTATATCCTCCTCCGTGGGCTGTCTGTATTAGTCCTTGTGGCACGGGATCCTGTATATCTTAGTACTCATCCCGGTCTTCCTGGCCCAAGTGTGTTGTTACTGATGGGTGCCATGCCTCCGGACAGTCTCCCCCACCACGGCTCTCACAATCTTTCCGCCCCCTCTTCTGCTCAGTTCCCTGAGTCGTGGTGGGTGAGTAATAAGGCTGCTTTAATGTTGTGAGCTTAGGGGTCCTTGTGTCGAAAATCCTTGGTTTCTGTCTCAATGGCCTATCCTGTGTTGATTGAATGACTGTGGTTATAGGTCCCTTGTTTATCTGTCGTTGTCTGCTTTGAACCAGATAGTTCAATAGTTCTCTGTTTATGAGCAGGGGAGGAAGAGTTGTCCCATGCATGGTGTGATATTTAATAATATCCCTGACTCTCACCCACTAGATGAGAGTGCATCCATTTGCCCTCCATCCATGACCACTAACAGTGTCTCCAGATACTGCCAAGTGTCTGCTCGGAGCAAAAATCTGCCCAGTTTAGGACAAATCATGCTAACAATGGCAGAGCAATAAACCAAACCTTGACTATTTGACAATCTCCCTGGTATAGATGCTCCTGTGACAGTCAGTTTTCAGCTGTCAATGTGATGTTACAAACACAAACAGAAGAGAAGTGAGGGAGCATGGGACTGCAGAGTGTGCCACCATATAGATGCAATAGATAGTTCCAATGTTAGGAGCTCTGATACAGGCCTGGGAGTGTAGCTCAGTTGGTAGAGGCTGGCATACATAAAGCTCTGTGTTACATCTCTAACACCTTGTAAACAGGGTGTAGTGGCCCCTGTCTGGAATCCCAGCACTCCAGAGGCAGAGCCAAGAGGAATTCAAAGGTACCCTCAGCTACATAGTGAGTTCATAAGATACATGAGACTCTGTGTCCAAAACAAAAATGATAAATTAAACCAGAAGAAATTGTTAATATTTTGCTATTGCTCTTATATTATTTATGAGTTTATATAAATTTTTTGAGTTTATATAATTTTTACATAGGGTCTCACTCTAGCCCAGGCTGACCTGAAACTCTCTCTGTAGTCTGGTCTCAAACTCACAGTGATCCTCTTGCCTCTGCCTTCTGAGTACTGGGATGAAAGGCCACCATGGTTGGCTATTACTTAATTTTTAACAATAGCTGTGTTTGACAATCACCTCCTAAAAGTGCTGAAATGCCAACAACCAGCTCCAAAAAGCCAGCTAACTCAAGCTCATCAGTGCTCCCCACCATGAGAGGCTTGGATTTGGTTTCCCTCTCTCCACGGAGTTCAACTGTCCTGTCTGGTGAGGACCCTGTGGTGACCAAGCACACAGGAAGAACAGTCCTGGCCATCGACTGCCTCAAAACTGATCATAGAAATAACATCAAAAAGCAGTATGTGGGCTGGAGAGATTGCTCAGGGGTAAAGGCACTTGCCTGCAAAACCTGACCAGAGTTCGATTCCCTAGTATCCATGTAAAAACAGATGTACAAAGTGACCCATGCATCTGAAGTTCATTTGCAGTGGCTAGAGAGGCCCTAGTGTGCCCATTCTTTCTCTCTGATTCTCTCTGTGTCTGTCTTTCTCTCTCTGCTTACAAATAAATAAATCAAAAAAAAAATCTTTTTAAAAGAGCAGCGTGTTCCTCTCAGGGCTTCTTCTGTTCATCCCAAGCTGACATTTCCCTCTGGTTTGTCCTCTGCTCCGTCTGCCATGCTTCCCAAATACTTCCTGATGCCTCACCTAACTATCTATGTTCTCAACTGATTGCTTTGGAAGGAGAAAATCGCTTTAAACAACTGCTTCTCTTCTCATTTCCCAAGACACAGTATATCTTGTAAGACTGTAGACTTCACACCCCAATAATGTTGACTCTGAATTCTATAGGTAGCGTTTGACCTATGACTCACCTTCATTTGAAACACAAATATGGTGTAATAATAATCCGCCTTGTGGATCAGGGACCGTGTTCTCTTTCAAGACAAATATGACCTTTGCACGTGTAGATTTAGTCAGGCATACTTATGTGTGGGTTCTACATCCTTGGATTCGACGATAGATGGCAAATATTTAGGAAAAATTTGTGTCTGTAATGAATGTGTACAGATGGTTTTACCTTGCCATCATTTTTTAAACAATATAATGTGACAACCATTTAAATAGAATTTATATTATAGGAGGTATTATTAACAGTCGAGAGTTGCTTTAAAGTATCCATGAAGATATGCATAGATTATTCACCAATACTGTGTCATTTTATTTAAGGGGATCCTCGAACCAATCTCTGTGGATATGGAGGGATGGCTGAATATTGCATGAGTCAGGGGGTGAAACAGAGATTTTTAAACAAGTAAAAAGCAGTCATTCATTGAATTAATTTTCCTCAATAAGCGTGATGTCTAGATACCAGAGGTGCAGTTTCCAGCGGCATGTCACGACCCCTCCTCCACTACATCATTATCATGCAAATAATTACTCAAACATGTCTCAAATAACCCAAAGGGGTTATGAGAAGAGATGATTCCAGAAAACATGTGAGAAGGCATTGTCTCTGCTAAGAGAAATGTTAAGTTAACAACTTCCAGAAAAGAACGATTTTACCAGAAATTTCTGAGATCAGTTAAGACCGTTCTCCTCATGCTTCTTGTTGCTGTTGGAGAAATTCAGGGAAGTCTCAGAAGCCTGGATTTGGTTGTGTGTGCCTATGTGGGTAAGAGAAAAGACTTATGCGCAGTAAAGACCTGTCATTTGGGCTTGTCTGTCCCAGTGTGGGAATGGTTTTCATGACGCCAGAGGAAAATCAGACTCTGGACAGCAGCTGGGGTGAGGAAGCAGTGGGGTGCTCAGCCCCCAGGTATGACCAGTGGATGGGCAGGATCCCCCATATGTAGGACCATGGTCCCTTCCAGGTCTTGCAGGGGACCATTACAACCATTAGAAACCCCCTTCTTCAGGAACAGACATAAAATCATCTTTCATGATAACAAAGGTGGGCCTGGGGGGGGATCTCTGCTCATTCTCTGGAAACCTTGTGGGCAGAGTGCAGACCACCTGGCTGGACAGGGAAAGTGGACACCTTTAACTGGGAGTTTATCCAGGACCCATGGCCACAGTGGAGAGTGAATGCATGATGACCACCTGACCAGAGTGGCCCAGTGGGCTCAGATGCCCCTAGGCCAAAGCTAACCTCTGTCTAGGTTGTCAAGACCTCTAAGGTGACTTCGTATGAGCTCTGTGACAGAGCATTCATGGAAATTATGACTATTTGCCATGAGGCTTTTCTACAAATGGCTGTTTGGCTATAGAGCTTAGTGAAACCAATTGGGTTAAGATGCCTGCTATGGCTTAGATATGAATTGAACGTGTCCCCAGGGTTACGTGGGATGACTGGTCCCCAGTGAGGTGGTTTTGAGCTTTACAAGGTGTGGTTTAGCAGAATGTAATGAAGTCATGGGGGGAGGCACACCCACAGGAGGGAATAGTGTGTCTCCTTGGCCTGGACTTGTCATCTCAAGAATGGGCTTCCATTAAAAGAATTGGCCTGGCTCTTCCCTGGCCCCTCCTCAGGCTTCCTGCCTTGCCACATGATCTCTTCTGTATGTTCTCCATGGGGCCCTCACCATTGCTCAGCAAACGCTAGGATCATGGCCTTATGTTCTTTTTATTTAATGTGTGTGTGTGTGTGTGTGTGTGTGTGTGTGTGTGTGTGTGTGTGTGTGTGTGCAGGTCGTATGAAGGCCAGAGAACAACCTGAGGTATCATTCTCAGGAACACCATCCTCCCACTCCTTTGAGACAGGGTCTCTCATTATCTCTCATTGTCCTGGAGCTCCCAAGTAGGCTAGACTAGTTGGCTAGTGAACTCCAGGTATCCTCCTATCTCTACCTCACTGGTACTGGGATTATAGGAATGTGCTATTATGCCTGGCTTTTTTTTCTTTATTATCCAAAGTTAGATACATTGAATGAGCAAATAATGTGTTGATATCCCCAGTTCCCTGATTTCCCTCTTCCTTGTCCCCAATCAGCTGGGTATCCTCCTCCATGGGCACTCTGGCTCAGTCCCTGGGGTAGGGGGTTATGGATAGCCTAGGAGTCAACCCGGTTCCACCCCCCCTTTGTATGTTGTTACTGAGGGGGGCCATGTCTCTGGATATTCTCCTCCACCATGGCTCTTACA
This sequence comes from Zapus hudsonius, assembly GCA_004024765.1. NCBI lineage: Eukaryota > Metazoa > Chordata > Mammalia > Rodentia > Dipodidae > Zapus > Zapus hudsonius. Next base: position 17,146 of record PVHP010016121.1, on the reverse strand, counting down.
ATCTTTCCACCCCCTCTTCCACTCAGTTCCCTGAGTCATGGTGGGTGAGTATTAAGGCTGCTTTATTGTTGAGGTCTTAGGGATCTCTGAACTTCTGCTTTAGGTTGTGTTGAAAAACATTGGTGTCTGTCTCCCTGGCTCATCCTGGATTGACTGATTGCCTGTGGTTATAGGTCTCTTGCTTATCCCACCACTCTCTGCGGGGTTCCGTATGGATCCTCCAAGGTAGGTCTGTAGTGGCTCATCTCTTGCCTGCCTGGCTTTTTTGATGTGGTTATTAGGGATTAAACTCAGGCCCTCAACACTTAGAAGACAAGCAGTTTGCCAAAGATATATATCCAAGCCCCTAGAATCATCTCCTTAAATCTCTAAAATTATGAAATAAACCTCTTTTATTTGCAAATTTTTTAGCTTTAGGTGTTTTGCTGTAGCGACACAATGAACACAGTATCCCAGGGCACTCAGATGAAAAGAGGAGTAAAACTCCCAAGAGCCACCTGACTTCTCTTCACCTGAGCACAGGGTCTCAGTGAGGGGCTTCCTAGAGGATCATATAGGGTCCCTGTGAATATGACTCAAATATATGAAGGAGCCATAGGACTCTGGTGGAAAGGGGGTGTCCTTGTGCAGACATGTCCACCATCCCCACCCACCCAACACATTTCTGTTCCACCCCATCTGCTAGGAACCCCCTCCAGAACCTCAGCCAGCTGCTCATTTTCCATGACATTCCTTGGAGCTGCAGGGAGCTTACAGGGGCAGGACTATCCCTAGGGCCAGACCATGGTCCCACTCTTGGGGATCTGGCCTCTAAGAAAGGGTGACAGGGAGTGGGTCTGCTACAGAAATTTGACAATCCCAAGGTGTTGGCAGCAGTGGCAGCTGTCAGTGTGCCCCTTGGCCGGGAGTTATGCCATCTGCAGTATGTTCCATCAGAGCCCCCTGGGGTCAAGGAGGTGAGGTGTTGTCAGGGGTCTAGGGCTTGGCCAGCATCCTCTCAATCCCTCAGGATCCACCATCATCAGAACATGGGGGAAAGGAGGCTCAGGCCTTCCTTTGACAATGGGTAATGAATGTTCCAGGAGAGACCCACAGAGCCACCTGCCCTGCTGGCATGTCCAGTTACACACTGGGAGAAGAGAGGTGCCATGGTCTTCTAGATAAGAAGTAGGTAGGAGGGTATAAGGAATGGTGATGTGCCCCCCCACCTTTGAGGGAGTCACCCCCTTGTCACATGAACACTGTTTAAATCACACCCCCAATGGCACCTTCAGGTCCCAAGAGACCACTAGTAGGATTTTACAGGTGGCTGGTCAACCAGGGTTCAGGAGGAACCTCAGCAGCAGAGCCTGACCTGGTGGGGGTGGAGGGGGTAGAGACAGTCTAGATGACAGTTAGTCTCTTGCTGTCCCAGAAATGTTGGGACATTCCTCTTCCCCAAAGTCAGAGCCATCATCATCGTTTTGGTGACTCTCACAGAAGGATTCGCATCACTGAGAGCAGCCCTGCTTCGTTGCTTTTCCAGCAGAGTGTTGGAGGAGAGTCCCCTGCTGCCAGAACTCCGAGCATCATTCTTCCCAGCGCTGGGAGCAGCTGGCATTCTGCAGGCAGGCCCACACAGCCCACAACCCCCCCCCCCAGAGGCTGGCTTCTAGAAGCTTGGATGGGGCTTAGGGACTGGCATTTTCCTAAACCTCCCCAAGGGATCCTTGTGTGCAAGCAGGGCTGAGGTGGGTCATTGTGTAGTCTGGCCTTTCCAGGGGTCCAGCCCACAATCTCTCTCAGTGGGAACAGCAATGGATCTTAAGGGGGGTCCTCATACCTTCCAATTCAAGGCACTTGGCTTGCAACAAAGCTACTACTTATCCCCCACATGCCAGCGCCTGGAGGACAAGCCCCAGTTCCCTCTCTGTCTCCTGCCCAGCCATCCATCACGCTGGCTTCCCTGTGGCCAGTGTGACTTTTAGGTTCTTAATTTCTAGGAACTTGAGAAGAAAGCCTCTGGACTTATCCTACTTCGGTCTTCTTCAAAGGGCTTGTCACATAGTTTACACTGTCTCCAGGTCAGGGGGCTATGTCCACTCCTACAGGTGTGACTCTGGGATACCAAACCAAGGCTTCCCAGAAAGGCAGGGAGCCACCTGGATGTGGTTTTTGCAGTTACCTTAGAGTTGCTGACACAAAGCATTTGACCAAAAACAGCTTTGGAGGAAGGCGTTTGTTTTGGCTTACAGTCTCAATGATGGCTGGGTAAAGACATCATGAGCAGAATTTGGACATCACCTCCTTGTCACAGCAGCAAGAGAGTGAGCTGCACTAACGCTGACAAGCTATAATAAACCATCAAGGTCCACCTTCAACAACACTTCCAGCAAGGCTTCACCTCCCAAATTGTCAACAGCTGAGGATCAAGCGTTCCAAACGCATGAGTTTATGGGGGTCACCTAATTCAAACCACCACAGGGTTGCACTTCTCACTCTTGCCTGGGAGATTCGGCTCTTCTGAAGGGGACTGGGAGAGAGGGCTGTGGACATAGCAGAGGCCAGCTGTGGGAAGCACGTCTGTGACACGTAGCTTGCTGCTCATTATGCCACCAGCTATGAGAGGTGAAGCATGGCCCTCCAAACAGAACCCAAGGTCTTTCCCCTCACCAGCCCAACACCCTCTACTTTGTACATGCCCCCTCTTCAGCCACCTCATCTCACGCTGGTGTGACTTCCCATAACGTGGCTGGAACTCTGAGCAGCTCAACTCAGGTGTACCACCTCATTGGGAGTGGACATCTTTGCTGATCTCTCAGTTATGAATATCCAAACTACAAATGGCCCGAGGTCCATCTTGCCTTGAACTCTCCCTACGGCTGCTGCCTGAAAGCCAGTCTGTATTCACAAGAAACCTTGGCGTCCCCTGCTTTCATTCTAGGTCTTTTTTTTTTTTTCCTTCCTTTTTTGGTTTGGGGTTTTTTAGTCTTTGAACTCCAGATGAAAGCTCTCAGGTAATATTTGAAGATTTGTAGGAGTTGGAATAACAAAGAAAAGAGTTTCCAAAAAGAGCTTTCCTTCTATCCCTGGGCATTACTTTTTCTTGCTGTCTTTGAGATCTTTTCCCTGTGTGCTTGTGCAGTTTATTCTACATTGATATTCCAGAAATAGAGCCAGGGACTATAAAAGTCAGCCAAGTTCCTTGATTCTATTCCTCGTCATGATTTCTCTTCCTCCGATGACTTGAGAAGATTCGGCTCATCTTTGCACTTGTTCACTAAGACTTCTCAGATTTTGGAGTCTGAGAAACAGAGATTTCTCAAGCCAACTGCCCAACATACGTGTTTTCACTTCCTGCTAGTTCGCTTCAATCCTCGGCAGCTTTTAGAAGCCTGAGATGAATTGGTGCATCCTGACCGACTGCCATGGCACTGGCAACCTTAGCCACCAAGCACCAACATTGTGGCTCCCCTTCCCTCCCAGGAACAGACTTCAGAAGGGAAACCAGCCACTCCCGATCCTGAAGGAAGAAACCCAGGTCTTCCTATCAATCATCCCAGATACCCTGGGCAAGAAATACACCAATGTCAAGGGTAAAACAAAGCCAGCCAGGGCCCCACAGTGACACACCACCCCTCATGACCCTATTTGTCTTGTTTGCAAAGCCCTTTCCTGAATGCTCCCATCAGCATCTAACACACCCACTTTCTAGATAAGTAAACTGGAGTTCACTATGGCAGAAAGTCCATTGCCTCATATTCTGCAGACGACTCTTAAAACCACCAAGCCACGGCCACAGGAGATAGACCATGCATTTCTTCTTTCCTTCCAAAACTTTACTTAATAAAGCGATGTGCATGGCATACCTGTTAAGTGTTGATCATTAGAAAGACCCATGATTCCATACCATAGGCTTCCAGGTGCTCTGACTGGCTCTGTGCTCTGCTAACAGACTATGGGTGGAGTGAGAGAGCTTCCAGTAAAGGGCCAGTTACTTCAGTTAACTCAGAAACCTATGGCTTCTTTAAAGACCAGCTGGGTTTTGTTCAAACCATCAGCCCTTGAGTTAGAATGCTTTGTCTTCCTGAAGCCCCATTTCTAGGGAAACCCCAGTATTCTAAAAAAATAATAACAATAATGGGAATACAGTGTCAGGCTGGAGAGATGTAAGAGCACTTCCTGTCTAAAGATGAGGCCTGAGAGAGCCTGAGACCTGCTGACATTGAGTCCGAGTGCCCACCTAAACAAGTGAGCGTGGCTATACATGTCTGTAACCCCAGTCCTGTGGGAAACAGAGACTGGAGGGTCACTGGAGGCTTGTGAAAACAGCAAGCTTCAGAATGAGTGAGAGACAGTCTCAAGGAAATAAGCAGACAGGTGACAGAGGAGGACATCCAACATCTTCTCTGCTTCTGCATGTGTGTGTGTACAGGGAGTGCACCTCTGCACACATATGTACACACACACACACACACACACACACACACACACCCCGGAGAACACAGTCTCAAAGCTTCCCACATGGGCCTTCTTTCCCATAGGGATTTCCTTCCTCTGGAATTGTCTATCTGATGTGCAAAACCTGAAGAATAAGCTGCAGATGAATCCAGGATTACGCCTCAGCTTGTTTCCATATCCTTTGAACATCTGGGCCCCAGAAGTTCTCAAATGCACAAGAAACTATCCATAAGCATTAACCCTTTGATCCCCGACACTAAGGGTCCTCAGTCATTTGAGGGGGAAAAATAAAAACAGGCAGAGGATGACAGACCTTCTGTGGTGAGGAGAAGGGTAAGGTATCCCTAGGACAGAGGAGAGAGATGGTCAGGAGGGCTCTGGGGAGTATGGTGAGAACCTCTCACTCTGAGAAGGCATACTCATGAGATCTACCCCATGACAGCATTCCCTCAATGGACAGGAGAGAGCTACTGAGAAGAAAATGGCCAAAGGATTTCAGAGGTTCTTGAAGGGCATTCTTCCTCAACACTGACCTTCACCTGGAGGTCGCAGCCAGCTGTCTGTCCAGATGTCCCTCTGAGCAGCATCAGGGGAGCCCAGCCTAGAGCTTTCTCTTTCTTCCTGGTTCCCAGACAGCCCACTCTGGAGATACGGGCCCTGTTCATATCCAAGGCTGAGACATGTCTCCACTGTGTGTACAGAACACTCTGTCACCCTTTGCAATTCACGCCTGGCTGAGGTTTCTCACATCACATCCATCCAGTTCCCAGGAAGGGTGGCAGATGTGCTCTCAAATGTTCTGATGGCAGGGCACTAGGGAGCCTGGAGGATCATAGTCCCCCCCTCAGCCTAGGAAGTACCATCTGGGGCCCTGGCTGTTCGATGTCATGCTTCTGGTCATCTCTGGGCCTCAGGAGACCCCCACAGATTTCCAGGGATACTGGCTGACCTCCGAGTACCAGCTCCACACGGTGTAGCATCCGACATTCAGATACAGTGTTAGAGAGGGGCTTTCTGTGTGTGCAGCCCTTCCCCCCAGCTCAGGGGTCCCCTCTCCACATCCCCACCCAGATATGTTGCTCTCTTCATGTTCTAGTTCCTCAAAATCCATCTCCTTCCTCTCACATGGGCAAGTTAATTTACCTCCTATCTTGAACACCTATTACCCAGAATGTGAACTTGGGTATTTTTTTTTGTTGTTTTATGTTTGTTTATTTGTTTGGTTTTTTTAAACTTTTTATTGATAGCTTCCATAATCATAGATCATAAGCCATTATGATTCCCTCCCCACCCTCCCCCATATCTCTTCCCCCTCTCAATTAGTTTGTTTTGTTTCGGTGTCATCATCTTTTCCTCCCACTATGTGTAGGTATTATCAGGCACTGCAAAGTCATGAATATCAAGGCCATTTTGTGTCTGGAAGTTTGCATTGTAAGCAGTCCTACCCTTCCTTTGGCTCCTACAATCTTTCCTCCACCTCTTCCACAATAGACTCTGAGCCATGGGAAGTGTGACAGAGATGTCCCAGTGCTGAACACTCCACTGTCATTTCTTCTCAGCACTATGATGTCTTTTGTGTTTTCCCAGTGGTCACCGACATCTGAAAAAGGGAAATTTCTCTAGCCAAAAGTGAGAGTAGCATTATCATGTATCTGTTTTTTGTTTGTTTGTTTGTTTTGCATCCAACCTTGAGTACAAATTACTTCCTGGGAAGCCACAGAGCCTTCTGCTTTCCGATAGCGCGTCAGTTCCTTGCAACATACAGAAACCTACATTTGCAGAGCTTGACTCTCCCTGCTCTGTCCTCACAGTCAGCCTGGCCTGGGGACTAGAGAAGTAAAATTAGGCATTGGGGTTCAATGAGGTTACAGGAAGCCATGTGGAGCATAAGATCTGTATAACTGTGCCCATAGTCACCTAGCTAGGCTTCCTGGGGCTGAAACCTCATTCATCGTCAGGTCTTAGAAGCAGTTTACTTATGTGACATTACACAGAGGCCCAGGAGCAATGTATCCACCATGGTGGAGCCAGCATGTCCATCTCTGTTCCTCTGCTTTCCTACAATGTTCCTCTCTACCTCCTAGTTCAAAGTTTATCCTGTTGCCTTCTCTCCATATTCCTCTCAGCTTTGGCTGCATCTGACCTCTCCATCTAACTCGCATTCAGACTTCCAAGAAAAGAGAATTGGACTGGGCAATCTGGCTACCATTCATACAGAATGGACAAAACTCCTCACGTGGACAGCTCTTCAGATGCAGTTGGTCAGCCTGTAATAAGAGCCTTCTGTGTTGGTTTACCCCTGTTGTTGCAGTCAACTTTCTCTCTTGCTACGCAGAAAGAACCCAAGCAAAAGTGGCTTGTGGAAGAATGGGTTTATTTAGCTTATGGACTCAAGGGGAGACTCCATCCTGGCAGGGAAAATGATGGCATGAGCAGAGGGTGGACATCACCTCTGCCACAGCACTGCAAACAGCGGCAGGAAGGTGTGCCAAATACTGGCAAGGGGAAGCTGGCTTATAACCCCATAAGCCCGCCCCTGACAACACAGCTTCATCGAGGTTGTAAAACCCAAACTGCCCTCAGCTGAGGAGCAATCACTCAGAACACATTCATTTGTTTGTGGGGGACACCCGGATCAAACCATGACACCTGTAAACCAACCAGCTGGGCCATGTGGGGTGAACCATAGCCCCTTATTCCAGAATATCCCTCTAACAGAGGTTGAAGGCATAGTGAGCAATGTGTAAAACATCCTGCCTTCTAGGCTCTTATTTAAACAGTGCAGCTTTCTCAGTCACTGAAGGCTGCTTGCATTTGCAAAGGAACAAGGCCACAGTTCATTCTAGAGCTTTCTATGGTGGCCATTCTTTAACTGTTCCTAATGCTCTCTATGAATTGAGCACATCCTGTTCACACAGTGAAAATGGCTTCCTACACTCATTCATTCCTTCATTTACCAAGACTTCATTGATGCAAGCATCATGTGAGGATTCAAAAAACACCGACCTTGATCTCAAAGTCTTTGTAAGAAAGTGAAAGACTTGAGGACACTCGGTTTATGATATACTCATTATTTTTCTGCAACATTCTCCTTTCTGATGAGGATTTGGTAGAAAGAATGTTTTCTTTTTTTTTCCTTGCTTTATGTGGGAGGGGCATATACATGCTGTGGTACATGTGTGGAGGTCAGAGGACAAACAGAATGTTGGTTCCCTTCTTCCATCTTGTTTTTGGGTTTATGTCTCTCTTGGGGGTTTTGCCACTGAAAAAGCCAGACTATCTGGCTTGCAAGCTTTGGTCCTCCTGGGTTCATTTCTCATTGCTATAGGTATGTCGGGATTAGAGACACATGTGCCACTTTGTGTCTGGCTTTACATGGGTGCTGGGGATTGAACTCAAGTCACAGGCTTGTGGAGCAAGCACCTTTAACTACTGAGCCGTCTCTCCAGCCTCCAAGAGATGGTATTTTCAAAGAAGATACAACCCACCCACTTGGTTTCATCCCCTCACTCCTACAGGGTACCAACTTAGATGGGATGCTCCTGTACTCACCCCTGGACAAGACTCCACTTAGAGGGGAACATGAGCACAGTTGGAGGATCCCGGCACTGTTGAATGCCCACCAGCTCTCAGATCCAACTGGGGCTGCTGAGCAAAACTACTTCTCTCGCTTCCCACTGCCCTGAGCAAGTGCAAACTCACTACAAACATAGGAGTGCCCAACCTTGACCCACATTCCCAGGACACTCTTAAGTGTCAGTGTGAAAACAAGCACATGATAATAACAGGAAGCCTCCCACACTCCCCAGGCCCAGGACAATCACAGAGAGAGATGGGAACAAGCCCAAGCCTTTAGCAATTCAACAGGAAACACCTTCCATGTTTTGCTAATCAAATGCCCAGCAATGAAATACAACTCACACTATAGCTTCATGGTGAATGATGACAGGCATAAAGAATTCCAATGAGAACTCAGACAATTAGCAAATCCTCATGAGGTGGAAGGCAAGGGTAGTCTTCTCTGACTATCCCTCCAGAAAAAGAAAACCCTTCCCTCCAGACCTTCAAGGATGTTCTCTCCCCCATCATTCACCATTTTCTTCAAAAGGTCATCAAAAAGCAAAAACAGGAGTCTCTCCTTTAAGAGTGTTGTGGTTAGAATTCCTTAACCTTAAACACAATAACAAGGGCTTCTTTGGAGTGTGTAGACAGTCAGCGGGTTTTAAGCAGGCTTCCATTCTAGCCAAGTTTTAGTTCCAAATAAAAAACATTGCACTTTTATGGTTTGATGCTCTGCTACCAAAACAAACAAGCATGTTTAAAATATGTAAATACACACCACGACTCAGGGAACTATGCGGAAGAGGGGGCGGAAAGATTGTGAGAGCCGTGGTGGGGGAGACTATCCAGAGGTACGGACAGGAGAACCTGGCTGATTACTAGTCTATCCATGGTCCCCTGTCACAAGGACTGATCCAGACGACCCATGGAGGAGGTTATCCAGTTGAGGGGGGAGGGGAGGGCAG
>PVHP010016120.1:0-36449 GCA_004024765.1 Zapus hudsonius | reverse complement strand
ATAGCGTACATGACATATGTTTTCTCTCCTACGCTGTTCTCATTTAATGTCATTTTATATGAACACTTTCAAATAAGCAGGGAGATTAAAGTTAGGTTTAGTCATAAGGTCGGTGTTGCAAACTAATTATCTCTGTCCCCCTAAAATTCATATTTTTAAGCCTTGATCTCTGATGTGATATATTAGAATGCAGGTAGTTGAGTTTAGGTGAGTTTATGGTAGTAGTGACATCATGACTGATCAGTGCCCTTATAAGAGGGAAACAGGCTAGTGTCCCCTCTCCCTGTTCTATAACGATACAGCAAGGTGGCTGTGCACGCAAAAGAAAAGGAGGCCTTATTGAGAACCCAGCAGTGGGACTGCAGAGATCGCCAAGTAGTTAAGGTGCTTGCCTGCAAAGCCCAAGGACCCCAGTTTGATTCTGGAGGACACATGTAAAGCCAGATGCACAAAGTGATGCATGTGTCTGGAGTTTGTTTGCAGCATCTAGAGGCCCTGATGTCTCCTCTCCTCTCCCCCTCCATCTCCCTGCATATTAATTAATTAGTCAATTACATAAATTATAAAAAATAAAGAGCCCAACCATGCTTGCTCTGGTCTTAGACTTCCCAGTCTTCAGGACTATGAGAAATAAAGGTCTGCTTTTAAGCCATCTAATGAAGGGTGTTTCGATACAACAGAACAAGCTAGGAGAAGAAGATCACCAGGCTGAGCCACAGGCCCAAGCTAGTCATTTTCACACCAACTTTATGTTGCTTATTGTTTCTGCCAAAATATCTGTATAACCCTTAACATCAGTATTTGGAAATTTACATTTTATATTTTAGAATATTCCCTAAAAGTTAAACTTTAGGGCTGAGGAAATGGTTCAGTAAGTACAATGCTTTCCATGCCAACATGAGGACCCTAGTTGGGATCCCCAGAATCCACATCAAGTCATAGTGCTATGCGCTTCTCATCCCAGCACTTGGGAGGCAGAAACCAGAGGATCCCCAGGACTTGCTGCCTTGTCTAGCAAAACTGGTAAATTCTGAGTTCAGTGAAAGCCAGTTTCAAAAAACTATGGAAGAACAACTGAGGGAGATACCTGACGTTCACCTCTGGCCTCCACCTGCAGGCATCCACACAAATACTAACTTGCATGCACTCATGCAATACACCACATACATGCATCCACACAAATACAAACATACATGCACTCATGTAAGGCACCACACACATATACACATGCAAAAAAATTAACTTTATATACCAAGAAAAATAGCATAAAATTCATGAGAAGAAGTAGATAATAAAAACAAATATAACTACAATAATAATATTAAATTTCAGGCAGATACAGCTTTTGCCTCAAAGTTCCCAATTCTAAAGTTAGTTCATTAATAAAGGAAGATTATTAGCAGGGGTTAGAGCAGTTAAGGGTAATTAGGCATCAAACTGGGAGTTTCCCTTTGTAATGATAAAAAAGACTAAAGACTCAAAAGGGAATCCCGAGGTGTCAGATTGAACTCCTGTCACTCATGGAGATTACCTATCTGATTGTGTCTCGGTGGTCTAGGCACCATTTCTATAAACCAGCTTTCATAAGTAGAATAGTATTTGTTTCTAAACAACTCCAGGATCTGAGAGCTCATAGGTGTGGTAGTAATTCATTATAACATTAACAGCCCCCTTTTCACACTCAAGTGTGTCTTGATGTGGAATAATCCACTGTGGGTACCAGGCTTGCCATCATCTGTCCATCAGTGTGTGCGCACACACTGTACCTCACTCCGTAATAATGACTAGAAAGTCCCCAGCCCTCAAAGAGCGGATGGATAGATGAGCCATTATGTGTGTGGGCAGGGCAGGGTGTGAGGGCACATGTGTGTGGAAGGGCACACCTTCTCAAGACAGGGTTCTTCCAGGGCTTGGAGCCTGCCAAATAGGATAGACCGACTGGCCACCAAGCCCCAGGGACCTCCCCAGTGCACACCACCATATCTGCTTTTATAAAACATGCATTAAGGATCCAACTCAGGCCTTCAGACCCACTCAGCAAGCACCTTATTTCCTCAGCCATCTCCCCAGCCACCAGATGAACCTCTTAATGACAAAGCAAAATGATAAGGATCACATGGAAGTCTACACAGTGTGTAGTTGGGATCACAGGACCTATGAAATAAGAACACTTTCAGATTCCTGAGTCAGAAGGATAAAAATATCAGCATCATTAGTGCAGAGACTAAGTATGCCAGGCAGACCTCCCCTTTCAAAACAGCACCTTACTTTGTGCTTATGAGTATTTGAGGAACTGGTGTGGGTAAGGTTAAAATGAGAACAAAAACAAATTCCTACTCATTTGTTTCTTCAGTTGCTATACACAGGAATTTCTGTCATACAAGGTGAAACATCTAATATGTGGAAGAAACCAGAAATATTTGTAAGCAAATATAACTGTCCATTATTTACTAGCTTTAAAGCATGCCTTACCATATTAACATGCACAGCTTTTATGATAAAGAGGAAAGTTTAAAGGAAATGTAATTATTAAAAATTTAAATCGGGGGCTGTAGACATTGCTCCGCAGTTAAAGGTACTTACATGCCAAGCCTGCCACCTGGATTCAATTCCCAGCAACCATGCAAAAGCCCATTTGCAGTGGCAGAAGAAACTTCCTATACTCTCTCTCTTTCTCTCTCTTTCTCCCTGCTCTTTCTGTCTGCCACTCTCTCAAGTAAATAAATAGAAATATTTCTAAAATGAAAATCAGATCATGTTACTTGTTGCAACAATGAACCCAGGATTGTCTTTCCTCCTCAACCCCGTTGCTTGTCCACAGTCTGCTGTCACAGGCTGCTCTTCTCTCTGCGTGGAGCACTCTTCCCCCGGTGTTCTGAAACTCTGGTTTATCATCATGTGGTAGGGTTCAGTTAAAAGGACAAGTGCTTAGATAGCCTTCCCTGATGCACCCATTTCCTACCCTTCTCACAGGGCTGTCTCCACAATACTGACCGCAGGTGTCTGCTTATTGCTTATTGAATGTCTTGCTCATGAACATGGGGACAAGGTTTAGCACCCCTTGTGCCCAGCCCAGCACATTAATAGGTAATAAAGTAAATGTTCAACAAATACTTATTAAATGGATTAGTCAAAGAGAAAGAGGAATCAGTGAACTATTTGATGTATTTTAAATTTATTGAAACATGAAATTAGTTTTGGTTAACCCTCCCTCTTCCCTTCCTTTGTCTAGCTTCCTGCTCCCTAGCCTGCTATCACCCTCCCATCCTTAGCATTCCCCCATGGGCTTTCATATCACTTGAGATCTGCTAGCTCCCCTACTTTTCTCCCTTGAAGCCTCTCCCCTCACCCCCAGTAGGTTCCTCTCAGGTTCCCTGGCAGCTTAACACTCTTTCTTCCATTCTAATTCACATAGTAAAGGTTCTAACCTAGGGTATACATATGGCAGAGAACATGCAGCATTTGTATTTCTGTACCCGAATTACCTTACTTAAAATAACATTTTGAACTGGGCGAGGTGGCACTCGCCTTTAATCCCAGCACTCAGGAGGTAAAAGGATCACTGAGAGTTTGAGGCCAATCTGAGACTACAGAGTGAATTCCAGGTCAGCCTGGGCTAGAGTGAGTCCCTACCTTGAAATAACAAAACAAAACAAAAAATCCAACTTCATCCATTGTCAAGCAAGTTTCATAAATTTATTTTCCTTTATGAGTGAATAAAATCTCATTGTATACAAGTACCACATTCTAATTATGTGGTACCTATATACATTTATATGTCCATCAACTGATGGACATCTGAGCTGACTCTTTCCTTGCTATTGTGAAGACAGCAGCAATGAACATTGATGAACAATACCTCTGCAGTAGAGTGCTGAGTCGTTTGGAAATATGCCCAGGAATGGTATAGCTGGGTCATAAGATAGATCTAATTTTAGGTTTTTGGAAACCACCGTACTGCTTTCGATAATGGCTAAACCAGTTTACATGCCCACTAACAGTGAATAACTCTTCCTCTTTCATCGAAGTCTCACCAATGTCTGTTGTTCTTTGATGAAATGTTTTCTTGATGAAAAGCATTTCACTAGCAACCTTCTCACTGCTGTGACAAAATACCCGAAAAATCCAGTTTAACTGACACAGGTTTTGTCCGGCATACGGTTCCAAGTTATAGACCAACATGCTGGGGGAAGGCTTGACAAGAGGAGCTTGAGACAAATGGTCACTTCAGCAGAGAGAGGAAACAGAAAGCAATAACCGCTGTTGCTCAGCCAGCTCTCTCCTTGCTATACAGCATAGGACCCCAGAACTGTCCACAATTAAGGCTTGTCTTTCTGTCTTCATTAGCCTAATCAAAATAATCCCTGGTAGACATGCAGATATTAACCCAATTAGCATAATGCCCCACAGGTGTTTCTGGGTCCTGCCAAGATGAACATCACAACGATTCTGACAGAGGTGGATGGAAACTCAAAGTAGTTTTAATTTGTATTTCCCTAATGGCAAAGATGTGAAATGCCTTCTAAAGTATGTACTGGCCATCTGCATTTCTTCTTTAAAAGCTCTCTGGCTTTTAAAAAACGGGAAGGAGTACTACTAATCTCCTTTGCAAAGCTAATATATCCTGACAGCAAAATCTGATAAAAACACACAGAAAAGAAAATTCTAGGCCAATCTGCCTGATGAACAGTGATGTAAAAGTTTTCATTAAAATACTTATAAACAAATGCAAGAATATACCAGACATCGATACATTATCCATCATGATCAAGTTGGTTTCGTTCCAGAGAGCCAGTGATGTAAAGCAATAAAATAATACATTCCATAAATAGACTCAAGGACAGGATTCATATGATCATCTAGATCAATGCAGAAGAGGCATTTGACAAAACCCAACATCTTTTAATGATGCAAATCTTGAAGAAACCAGGTTTAGAAGAAATATATTCTAACATAAACTATATATAAACATGTATATCGAACCTTATGGTAGATTAGCAAAAATTCAAAGCATGTGTACTAAAATTATAAACAAGACAATGGTGTCTACTTCCTCCATTTTTATTTAACATAGTGCTGAAAATCTTAGCTACAGCAGTAAGGTCATAGAAAAAAAGGCATATAAGTAGGAATGGAAAAGCCAAAGTTTCCTTATTTGCAGATGATACGATTGTATATGCAAGAGAGCCTAAAGACTCTACCAGAAAACTCTTAGAATTAATAAGCACTTTCAGCCAAGTGTCAGATTATACAATTAACATGCAAAATTCTGTTACTTTTCTATATAACAATAACAAACAAGCTGAGGAAGAAACCAGGAAAGCAACTCCATCCACAGTTGCTTCAAAAAATAAATAAAATGCTTTGAAACATACCTAACCAAGGAAGTGAATGACTTCTGTAATGTAAACTGTTAATGTCGTAGTCAGCCACAGGTCGCTGGGATGAATCTCCAAACCCGGCACAATTTTGGGGAGGAAGGTTTTTATTGAAACTATCAGATACAGGGGAAGTTAAGGAAAAGTTTGGCTCCCTTTTACAGAAGCAAGCAGAGGGAGAGACAGCACCTCCAGAAGCAAGCAAACCAGCACACTGTAACACTGTAATCCACAAAATGCAGGACTGCCAGACCTGGGGTTCCAGCTTTTCTTTTGCATATATATCCCTTTTTTTTATTATTATTTTGCATCCAATTTAGAAAGGGCCAGTCCTCAGGAGGCTAGGCCAAAGTGACACTTCGTCCAGCCAGAAGCCTGGAGACAATTAACAATTTAATAAACTTTTGAACCTATTGGGGGACATTATTCAAACTACCACAGTAAAGCTCTCAATAGAGAAATTAAAGAAAATGTTAGAAGATAAAAATATCTCTCATGCTATGGATTAGAAGACCTAATATAGTGAAAATGGCTACCTTGTACCAAAAGCAGTTTACAGATTCACTGCCATAACCATCAAAATTCTAATGTCACTTTTCACAGAAATAGAAAAAAAAAATCTAAAAATTCATTTGATGGCATAAAAGACCTTGGATGGCCAAAGCAATCCTGAGCAAGTGTGTGTGTGTGTGTGTGTGTGTGTGTGTGTGTGTGTGTGTGTGTGTGTGCCACGTATTATTATACCTGATTTCAAGCTGCATTACAGAGCCCTAGTAAGAACTAGTATGGTACTGGCATTAAAGCAGATGGTATACCAGTGGAACAGAACAGTCTGACATTCACTCACATAGCTATATAGCTTCCTGATTTTTGACAAATAAATAAATAATATCAAAAAAGTCTAATTGGAGAAAAGATAGCCTCTTAACAAATGATGCTGGGAAAACTGGATATCTACATAAAATAGTTTCATAAAAATGAAACTAAATTCTTATTTTTGACTCTGCACAACAATCAACTCTAAAAGGATCAAAGACCTTAATGTGACGCCTGACAGACACTACTAGAGAAAAAAAAATTGGGCAAGCTCTTAAAGATATAGAAATGGTTGGGAACTTTCTGAACAGGATACTGGCCATCCAAGAAATGACATCAGCTATCCATAAAGGAGACTTCATGAAATTAAAAAGCTTCCACACAGCAAACTTCTACAGAGTTAACTGAGTGAAGAGACAAACTGAAAAATGGGACAAAATCTTTGACAGTTATACATCTGACAAAAGATTAATACCGAGAATATACAAAGAACTCAAAAATCTAAACAAAATCAAAACAAATAGCTCAATGAAAAAAAATGGGTTATTTCAAGTCTTAGTTAATTATATTCTGAGCCAGCCTTGCTGAAACTTGCCTAGAATTCCAGTGTGGTGGAGAATTTGGCAGATTAGTGAAAGAATTACTCTTTAGACCAGAAGAGAGAAAAAGACAGTTTTGGCCCCTGTCTCTGAAGGAGAAACAGGAGGAAGCTCGTTCTTTACAGGCAGTCAGCTAGGGACAAGGTCGAGGGACAGCAAGGAGAAGCTACCCCACCTGCCTGGCAGAACTAGAACGATCTAATCCAGTCTCATCCAACGTGGCTACAGGTAATGTCTCAACGACAGCACTTCTGATTCTTCCTCATTTAACTCACCTCCATGGGCTGGCCCCTCCTGAGCCAGGCCCTTGAGTGCAGGAACCAATCAGGCCTCTCCATTACACACCTGAGTCTGATGGCCAAGTTCATCCTAGGTGAATGTTTGAGCCGTAACAGTGCTGGCTATGTGCGGAGACACATAGTCTCTCCCATCTTGTCCTGTGGATTTTCTCCTGAACACCAGTGTGTAAGTCTCTCTCCCCTTTGCCAGCCTGGCAAGGAAAGACAAGATCTCTTTTTATTTGCCTGGGTATTTTCCTGCTGCTTCTTTACGTGTATTTTGTTTCCAGATGCCTTTTCACTCTGTTGCATGAAAGATTTTCCATTTACTATTCACTCTCTTTGGCTCTCTTGGCTGTTTTCTCTGGGCACCAAGTTCTCCTGACTCCTGCTTTGGGAAGTGCCTTCCCTTTGCCAGCCTGGCTTGGAGGAAGGAAAACAATTTCTTCTCCAGACACTTTCCTGTCTCCTCTGGGTGCTCTTTCTTTCAGCCCTGAGCCCTCCACTATCTAATGGTGAAGGGGTGGGCTCTCATGTTGTGCTCCCCTGGAGGTGTGTGTGTGTGTGTGTGTGTGTGTGTGTGTGTGTGCTTCTTCTAAATCCTTTGGACTGGACTCTCATGTGTTGCCTCCCACATGTGTGTTTGTAGGTTTTTACCCCAGAGATTTCTCAATGATGGGGATCCTCTTCATCAACCCACTTCTCCAGTGGGAGAAGGAGGGGAATTCCCTAGCTTTCTCCTGGATACAAATTCTCCCTAAATACATCCCTGAATTTGTAATTTATCCTTCTCAGAGTTCAGTTTCTCAGGATTTTTGTTATTGTTGTTAAAATAGGTAAGAACCTGAAAATTGGGGTTCACAGGACTTCCCTGAGCCCCAGAACCCCACCTCACAAGGAGTGAAGCAGGAATGACAGAAGAAGAGCTCTAGGACATGATGAGCTGCGAAGTCTCCACTGTGGAACAGTCATTATAGCCACGATGCGCGCGATTTCACAGCACATAATTCTATCCACACACATGAGGGTAGTCCGAGCGAGTTGGGTCCAAAGCCAGGACTAGGTTTAAAGCATAGTAGATACATGGTACTGAAATGCAGGCAATTCTGATTGGCTGAGCTCAGCATAGCATTCTACTGTTCATAATTTTCCTAGAACTAAGGTGTGGGTTTTGTTTTTGTTGTTGTTTGCTTGCTTGCTTGAGGGCACTTTCCAGACTAGGGTTGCATTGAAGACCTGTTCCCTTCCTGGTCTCTCATTATGGCCTTCCCTCCCACAACCAGCACTGGGAAGGAGAATACAAAGTTCCAGGCTAGAGTAGCCTACATAGAAACACCTTCTCATAAAAAGAACAACACACAATTAACAAACAAATTATCCATGTTTTGTCCAGACTGGGCTTTGGCAGTAAACAACAGAGGATTCCAAGTGTGTAAGTGCTTGCTGAGGTTGTGAGAAGAGCACGTAGGAGGACCCCTTGACTAAAGACAGAGGAAGGAAAGAGTTTGTCAGTAGTACTTCAAGGGTTGCAAAGAGCCTGGTTCCACAAGATATTTTTTACACTCTGAATATCCATTTCCAGATTATACAAAAGACTTCTCGGGTGACCTTGAAAAAGCCATTTAGGTAAGTTTCTGTGTTACTGAAATGAGCCATCTCTATGGAGGAAAGAGATGAGGCTTGGAAATTTACATTTGTAAAAACACTTTCATCTCTGGATGAAAGACCTGCAGCAGAGAGGTACAGAGAGAGAGGTAATGTGTTGGGTCAAATTCTACCCTTTAAAAGAAGTAGAAAGGAATCAGGAAGACTCAGAGGACACTTGAGTGTAGCCTCTGGCATGTTATTTTTCAATTTAATCTTCTGAGCAAACCCCCTCCATTCAGTACATAGAGTGTTTTAATCACATATATAAGTTACCAATCTGGTAATTATTTTCCTTTAACATTTCTCCCCTAAAGTCCCAGTTCTGTGAAAGGGGAATCCTGAGGGGATTTGCCTGGGAGGCTTTCTCTTTCTTTAGTTTGATCATTTTTACCCTATAGCAGAGATATTCAATTTCTCTTTTGCCAAGTTAATTGGGACCTGAATGGGGTCACTTAATCAATTCTAGGAAGATACTTAAACATTAAAGTCAGATATTAGAGTAGGCTTAGAAAGGAAAAAAAAAGAAAGAAAATTCTAGAGAAAGCTGCCTGCCAGTGTATGAGTTAATTATATCCATTTATAAAATGATATTAATAATTACTTAAGAGATAATACCAATAGACTAATTTTTTTCTTAGTATAATGATCACTTTTAGAAAGATAAATACAGACTCAAGATATTAATTGTAAGATTGTCAGGGCAAAAACCAAAAGGAAAAAAAAAACAACTAAAAAGAAACCTAAAAAGCTGAAAAAGAAACAACCAATTTTTCACAACACGTTCCAACAGTTGTACATCTACAGATGTGTCCAAATGATCATGTAATTTCCTTTATGTTTTACTTGACCTTAGAACATTTTTCCTTTGGAAAAAAAGAGCATTAACAATGTTATTACTTGCTTTCAGGAAGAGTAGGAGTGATTTATGTGCCTTATTATGCCTTAGCCTATACTACAAAGGACTGAGACCCTTGTCCCTTCTAATAGACCTTGATAAGACACTCATCCTGGGACCTGCTTCTTGAAAAGATCTTTTTCTTTTCATCAAATCTTTCTAGATTTTATTTAACAGCCTCATCCCTAAAATCTCTTCATCTGTAGCTGTTCAGAAGCTACTCATAGTTCTGTTCTTTCAGTCCAACTCCTGCCTGCGGCCCATGCGCACTATCAATCCATCACTGCTGACAATTAGCGTGTCACTGGGTGTGTCTTCTAGTCCGTCCATACCCTTGACCATGACAGCACTGCACATGGGCCCCAGGAGATGATTCTGCAACCAGGCTTTCTTCCAGTCTCCGTGGACATGAAGAGAGGGGTTCTCTCACAGACTGCTCGCTGCCCCAGATCAATCAGATTTTTACTTTTTATGCCAAACTTGTCTCAGATTTCAAATTTACCATCTCTAAAGATGCTCATCAATTTGTGCTGGCTGAAAAGAAGAAATGAAAAATTCTTAGGGCGGATTTGTAAACTTTTGTCCCACTTTCTGGTCCATTACCTTAACCACATACGATTAAACTTTATGACATAATGCAAAACAGGTGAGCCATTAAGTTCCTGTGAACAAGGCATCCTGAGCTGAGACTAAGGTGCTGTAAGGAAAATGTCTCTTATTTCAAAAGAAGTTGTCTCTTGGTCGATGGCAGGGCTTTCTCTTGCTTTGGGTCTGTTTCATTGGCAGCAAAGGACCTGATGGTTTTGACTTAAGAAAGAGAAATTCAGGATATCAACAGCACCTGCTCAACATGCATCAAATACTGACATCATCGACTGAGTGCAAAGTATGTCATAATGCATTCTGAGAAAGCATGTCTTTCTTCACAAAGGTTCTCTTTAAAGCATGAATACAGATGGAATCCACATTTTAAACTCACTCATGTGGGTATAATAAAATAGGTTTGCAGGATTTAAGGGACCAGCTACAAAATCCACAAATGGCACGTCTTTGAGTGCAGCTACTGGTTTGTAATTGCCTCAGAATCCTTGATACTTAAAACGACATCAAAAGCCTGCAGGATCTAAATGAAACAGGACAAATCATTTGTTCAGAAGGAAGACTGATGACATCTCCATTGGGCAGCATCTCTGGTCATGTCTGACCTGCTAATGCATGGAATGTTCTCAAAAGAATATGCTGAGGACCTTCCTATATAAAGTTCTCAGATAGCCATGTTGTGACAGAAGAGCAGAGCATAACGACAGACCAACTGGGATCTGAGTCCAGTTCTACCATCTCTGCAGATGAGCCACTGATGCTGGCTTCCATTTCCTTGTCTCTAGAATAATGGAACAGCACCCCGTAGCTGGGAAAAGGAAATAAATAAAATAGACCATAAACATGATATGTACTCATTCATAGGAGAAGTCCCTGTCTCCATTAACTGATGTGTTTACTTTGCTTCCAGAGGATGGAAATGAGAAAATTGTTCATATGTTCCAGAGTATCTACTACTACACTTGAAAAAATGGAGCCTCCTCTCCTTTTCCCAGCTATTTTCATTATATACTAAATATATGTAATCATATGTGATCTTATTTATTTAATGTTTTTGGCACACTCTATTCCTGTTTAAAAAGGGTTGGACAACACCCATCTCCACATGTACACACATGTTCCCACACACATATGAGCATGCATACACATGCACACAATAGACAAACATATGCAAAAAAGTCTATTGTTTAAGGCATAGAATAATGAATAATATAAATGGAAAGTAAATGTATGATTGAGTCTGCTTTAGTCAAGGAGCAGGAATCGAATCGTTACAGTTTTTCTAACAGGTCTCATTAAGCTTCCAGCTTAGTGCGGCTGGGGGACGAAGCTGTGATGTCTGAAGGTCAGCGACAAACACCGCACTGCTCGGTATGATAGGCTGACCCCTACGCAGCCAACAAGAAATGGTGCCTCTCTGCTCACTGCTGTGAGCTGAGAAGAGGAGACATTCTGGTCTGGAATCATTTTAGAATTTGTAAACACGAACGAAACAAATCTGTCTTTCTAAGTGGTTTGCTAGCTATAGAGTTTTCGGTTGAAATGGCCCTGCTTGGAGATCAAAAGCAGTTTATCTTCTCATCACATTTACAATAAAGCCTTTTCTTACAGGTCTATGAGATTGCAGCTCCTGCGTTGTGGTGATGGCAGGAGGGTTTTAGACTGAAAACAATTCTTTAAATTCAGTTGTTCAATATGTATAAGGCATTGTGTTTTGGAGTATATGAGGATAAATAATGCCCATGTCCTACCCTCTAAAAGCTCCTGTTAGAGATGCAAATACACACACACAATCTATATATCAAGTTAGATACACAAATCTGATGATTCTCATCTACATATTGCAT
The DNA here is from genome assembly GCA_004024765.1 of Zapus hudsonius. Lineage (NCBI taxonomy): Eukaryota > Metazoa > Chordata > Mammalia > Rodentia > Dipodidae > Zapus > Zapus hudsonius. Next base: position 24,389 of record PVHP010016120.1, on the reverse strand, counting down.
GGCAAAGGCAGAACTTAATGTCACACTGTTCATCTTGTATATTCCGATGTATCACAGTGGGGGACTCAAAGACAATGATAACTTAAAGACTGTGGCATATTTTTGAGTTCTGCATGGAAGAATTAATACAACTGTTACCAACTACTCCGTTAATGTATCTAATAGATTATCCCCCTGATTTATCATATTTGTTAGATGAAAGTCCTAACGTTTCTTGTAAAGATTGACTTTCCTGTAGTTCATGATAAACGTTCTCAAACATCCAACTATGGCTGCTGGACCCTCTGGGACAATGTCTTGCTTCTTTGATAGTGTTGTTAGGAAGACACTCAGGAGCCCCAGAGAAAGTCAGGCCAATTCTGACTATTCAAAGACTCCTTGGGGACATTTTAAAAATCTCAGTTGCTAATCTTTCCTGATATTATCCTTCCTATTTCACTGTAGGAAAGAATGAAGCTTGTGTAGGAAAAGCTAACCTATGGGTGTTCCTGTTTGTTGAAACCCAAATAGAATCACAACAAACAGGTGTTCTGACAATAATTCTCTTAGCACGGACTTTGCAATTTTATTTCATTGGGAAGAAAAGAGGCAAACAGAAGTCCGATGTTTTGGCTGAAGTCACAATGTTTACAATACTTGAAGGTTTTCTTTGGTTTGGACTCATAATAGGAACAGAATGTACAATGTGATGTTTGCATTCTTACAAATTATTCAATGCACCTTTCTGTTTTACTGCGGTTTTGTTGTATCCAAATAATGAATGTTCATTTCCATAGGCAATGCCTAGTTAGTGAGAAGTACAGTTGAGTTTAAGAAAAAGCTTTTGGAACCAAGGAACTTGAATTCCAATCAGATAAAATAACAACCACAGTTTCAGTTTATCCTTATCCGAAGGAGCATGAAAACACTCCAGTATAAGATGAGAAAGCAGAAGCAAAGATGAGTATGATGGGGGAGGGATCTGGTGCCCACTAGCTGAATTGGGATTTGGATTCCTTAAGATGAACTCAGGACGGACAAACTCAGAGACCTGGAGAAAGCCAAGGTAACTGGTTTTTTTTTTATTATAAGTGAAAGCTCACGTTGGAAACTCTGAGTGGGCTTGGGGATCCTGTTTTGTCCCTTATGCTACTGAGGCATCTGGTTTCTCATTTTCCCATTGGTCCCCTTTACCCTGGACCGTTGTCCTTCATTAGGCCAAGTGTGCCTGCAGTAGGATGGCTTCCTTGGCTGGCTGTTTCCTCAGACTCGTACTTTGAGCAGGGGAAGCCAGCTCTCTCCCCACACAGCAGACACAGGCTCAGCTCCCAGTGCAGAACCATTTACCCAGACATGGGCACTTCAGCTACAGCAGCCAGGGCAGGCCTGACTCTAGCAGGTGGGCTGCATCGTGGCCCCCAGGGCCACCCTCATGGGCTTCTCGGCTGGATGCTGAGCTGCAGGTGTAGGCAGTGCACCTCCTCCCATTGGGGTCATAAACATCCCTGCCTGCGGGGCCGGAGGTTGTAACAGTGCAATGAGCACTACCTCTCAGATACAGCTCTGAATTAGTACTTCCAGAATGAACATCTACCTACAGCTACCTATAAAACCATTCTGCCAACAAGGCTGGGTGGCCTCACCCAAGCCACTTGCTTTCTCCAACACTCCATTTAATTGCTCTCAAAGAGTCAGGCATCCTCCATGGCCACGCCCAATAGTTAGACATTGTGACATGACCCTGTCGGCTACGAAATTCACCCTGAAGAACAAAGCAATTAAATTACAAAGAATAATTCTTAAAAATCGTGTTTTTTGTAAGTTTATGGTTTTGTGTTGAACTGCATTCACCGAGCTTTCTGTAGGACCAAAGATCATGTGAAGAAAAATGAAGTTATTGAATTAAATGCAATTTCAAAGTTATGGTAGTTTTGAGTAAATGTCCCCCAAAAGAATTCATTATAATTGTGAATTGTCTTCAGCCTTCTGGCTGGAGGAAGTGTCACTTTGGCCTGGCCTCCTGGGGCCATGACACCCTTTCTAAATTGGATGCAAAATACTAAGGATAGATGTGCAAAAGAAAAGCTGGAACCCCAGGTCTGGCAGTCCTGCATTTTGTGAATTACAGTATTACAATAAGCTTGCTTGCTTGAGGTACTGGGGGTGGGTTTCTCTCTCTCTGCTTACTTCTGTGAAAGGGAGCCAACCTTTTTCTTTAACTTCCCCTGGGTCTGTTACTTCAATAAATACTTTCCTCCCCAAAATTGTACCTGATTTGGAGATTCATCCCAGCAGCGTGTGACTGACTACGGCAAAAGTGAATGGCATTTTGGTCTTTTTACATGCTATCAAAAATTGTTGGAGAAATAGGCTAAGGATTTCAATAGATATTTCTTCAAATAAGATGTTGCTATTAGGAAACTACAAATAAAAACCATAATGACTCAGGGAACTGAGCAGAAGAGGGGCTGGAGAGAATGTAAGAGCCATGATGGGGGAAAATATCCAGAGACATTGCCCCCCTCAGCAACAATGCATAAAGAGAGAAGAAAATATTCTGGCTACCTCTGCTGCAGTTCATAACCTCCTAAGCTATGGACAGATCCAGTACGTGCACCGAGGAAGGACCCCAGTGGGTAGGGGACAGAGAGGAGGGAAATGGGGACACATTTGCAAGATTTGCTAATACAATGTATATTCTTATGCATAATGAAGATATTTTAAAAATATGGTATCTCAAAAGATGAAGAAGGCCTTCTGATGGGTGGGCACAGTATTCTCAAAAGCAAGGACAGTGTTTCCCAGATGCACACTGACAGTTGCATTTGTCAGCAAGGCTGGTTTTCTCCAGAGACCTACCGGGCCTGAGATGCACTGGTTGGTTGTTTCCCTAAAGGGGCTGATGATCAGCTGCTGACTTTTCCTCAGGTCCCATATGGGAGTCGATGGGATGATGGTTTCCTACCAGCAGAGCAGACAACCTTCTCCTTGGTTAATACCTAAAACATGCACTAGACCTTTTAATATTTTTATAAAAACATCAAATTTTCATTAGAACTTAACACATATATTCTTCTTAAAGGCACTTGGTAGCTTATTTATTATAGAGCTGGGGAATAAACCCAGGGTTTGGGAGGAGCTCGGCAAGGGCTTGACCACTGAGCAACACTCCCAGCTCAGAGAAGTGTCTTCTCTCAAGGTCAAGTAGCTATAAAACAGCCACAATCTAAATTTGTAATAAAGATACATTTTGGTTGGAGGCTGTATCGGTTACTTTCTTGTTTCCTTGAACAAATGAATGCTTGCTTGACCAGAAGCAAGTTGGGATAGGGAGGGCTGAATTGGGGTATATTTTGAGAAGATATAGTTCATTATGATGAAAAATCCACAGCAGTCCTGTTTGTCCCGTCACTAGGCAGGAAACAGAGCAAGAAGTGACGTTGAGTTGTCAGCACTCAAGGCCTGGCCCCCAATGACAAGCTTTCAGGCAAGGTGCCACTTCCTAAAGGTTCCACAACCTTCCTAAACAGTGCCATCAGCTGGAGGTCAAGTGGTAAAACACATAAGGACGTTGTATATTCGACCCATAGCACGGACTTGTTAGAGTGCTACTTGGTGTGCACATAGTCAAACCACGTATGTGTGCAAGCATGACGTGCATAGGTTTGAATCCCAGCACCAGAGCAAAAGAGATGCATTTCATTAGAGAAAAAAAGTCCTTTACAAGTGTCCTTTCCATAGACAGATCTTGCAACCTTAGAAAACTACAGAACAGTGCTCATATTCAAAAATAATTAAATATAATTATTTTCTAGTCATATAGCAAAGAAAAAATTTATGGACCAAAATGGGAGGTGGATCCAATTAATGAGGTTATATGAGGTTTTACTCTGTTTTGAAAATAATTAATAAGCAATCAGCTTGATGAGCAAACTTCTACAAGCTTTTCACTAGTCAGAGTTTTGGAGTGCATAAAGATGTAAAAACACAGACACATTGTGCTGGTTTGAATTCAGTGTCCCCCATAAACTCATGTGTTATGAATGTTAAATCCCTAACTGATAGTAATTAGGGAGATGGAGCCTTGACAGAGGAGGTGTGCTTCTGGGGGAGGGCCTGGGTGGTTTATTAGTACTTCCTGCTGTTGTCCACCTGCTATAGCAGAGATGATGTCCAGTCTCTGTTCGTGCCATCGTTTCCCTGCCATCATGGAGCTTCTTCTCAAGACTGTAAGCCAAAGCCAACAACCTTCCTCCCACCAGCTGCTTCTGATCTGATGCTTCGAGCCAACAATATCAAAGGACCTGTTAGTAAACAGGACTTTTTAGGCTTCCTAATTTTTATATATGTTAAAAGTTCTCCATAACATATAATTTCTAGTGATGCCCAGATTCCAGTGTTACATGACTACAAGAAAAGTAGGTGTGGGTTGGGTTATCAATCTGCAATCTACAATCATGCACTACAACAATATAAGTAGATACGTGTCTACTTGTAAGTGTAACTTAGAAGAGAACATGCAGGATTGGGGATCAAGAGGAGACAATTTGTGGTGAGCAGAAGAGATCTTGGATAGAGCTAGTTACCCCTTTACATACAATACATCGAAACTGCAGACTCTTTAAATTTTATTGTTGTGTCTGTGTGTATGATGTGTGTGTTGTGTATGTTTGTATGATGTGTTTGTGTGTGTGTGTGTGTTGTGTGTGTGCCACTGTGCACATGTGGAGGTCAGGGAACAACCATGGATATTGGGTGTTCTGTTGTTCACTGGTGCACACACCAGATGAGAGTGCCCAAAAGGTCCCAGGATTCTTTAATCTCCACCTCCCAAATACCTTACGACAGCCAGAATGATGGATACTCACTATTGCATCCAGCTTATACATGCTTTCAGGTGATTCAAACTCTGGCCATCAAACTTGCACAGAAACACTTTTACACAGTGAGTATCTTCCGAGCCTTAAATTATTAGACTCTCAATTCTGTCTACCTTATCAAGGGAATTAGAAACAGGTCAAGCAGGCCTACCTTTTAAAAACTGGGCCATGAAGGTACAAGCACCTGAATTTAGAGGCTTCAACTCATAATGAGGAAGAAAAAGAGAAAAATGAAAGCAGGGAGGAAGGGGAAGAAAAGAGGGAAGGAAAAGAACATGACCTATGCTGTAATATAGTGAGCCATGTGTGAGTCAGAGTTAGACACAGTGTAAGTGGATGAACCACGTCTGACACCAGCCTCCATCAGGCACATGTCCAGCAAATGTCCCTTTATGGCTTTCTGCTCTGAATCTGATCATCTTCCCGCAATCCCAAGGACTCAGTGCAATGATTCCTTGTAAACGGGTTGAACCTCACTGAAATAACAATCCACCTTGGAAACTACAGGTGACAATTGTCTTCCTAGGTTGGGCTAATCAAGGCAGACCATTTGAGCTCTCTGAGTCTTCCTGGGGAAGTGACATTCTTTTTTAGATCTTTCATGAACTTTGAATCCCCAGGAAAAGCTCTAGGGCCACCTGTCAAATGGTTGAATCGAAAGGGAACTGACATACTGAAAATGAATAGCATCAATCTGGAATGTTCGGAGGGTCTCTGAAGAGAGAGATAAAGATTAAGAGTTCTGATTTTACAGCCCTATCAAAAGTGCTCTTTGCTAGACACTACTTGGGCAGCCGTATGTCAGTTCAAACATATGAACATTTGGATTTTCATTTTTGGTCAGGGTAAAACTTTAGTTTTCAGTATGTGTAAATTCTGAAAATCAAATATATAGTATGGTGACTACAGTTATTATTGTGCGTACTTTTAAAAAATAGAGCCCAGGCTGGCCTTGAATTCCTCAAGATCTCTCCCTGGGCCTGCCAAGGACTAAGATTACAGATAAATGTCACTCTTCCCCAATTTCAACCTGAGAGGAAATGAAAGTGTCACACAAATGCACACAAAATATGCGAGGTGATGGGTGTGTTAATTAGTGTGACTGTGGTAGTTATTCAGCAATGCATACATCTTAATTTATTTAAATAATGCAAATAAATACAATTTTATCCATTACTTATACTATGATGAAGATAGGAGACAAGGTAATAAATGGCATGGTTAATATCTTTTCATGTTAAGCATGAATTAGTAATAGAATTTTTCTGAAGAAACACTTCTCTGTGTGCTTAAAATCATCAATTGATAAAAACAAAGATACATCTAACTTCAGGAATAAATCTCCTGAATGAAGTATATCGATAGCACAAATTATAAGCATCAGTTAGCATGTTTACATATACAAACTGCAAATGCACAGGTCATTTTGCATATAAATTCTTCAAGTCACCTTTATAAAACTGGCTATGGCTGGGTGTGCTGATGCATGCCTGTGACTGCAGCACCCAAGAAGCGGGAGGGGCACAAATCCAAGGCCAGCACAGACTGCGTAATAAGACACTGCCAGAAAGCAAGGAAAGAAAGCGAGAAGGAAGGGAAGAGGGAGAAAGGAAGACAGGAAAGAAAGATATTCCAAAGAACTCTAGACGCAGATTATACAATTTGCCCAGGCCATTCAGTAGTAAACAATGGAAGTTGGCCATGAACCTGCCCACACAGATTCCTCAACTTAACACTCAAAACTCTTCAAGATTATTTGGATTTGTTACCTCTTATATTTTAAGATTCCTTTATACAGATTCTTAATTCTGATCAAAATTGTTTGGCCATACCCCAGTCTTTTCTTTACAATTTTACTAATATTTCCTCAATGTAAAAATTCATTCAGTTATTGAGAGAAAAAAAATAATATTTTTAAACATATACACAGAATTTATTAACTGTGAAGACTAATATTTACTAACCAATTACACTGTAATAGCAGTATAGTCTCTTTATATAAATATACCATGAATATAATGATACACACCAATACATGTAAGCATCTTCATATTGATAAGGATCATAATATGGGGAAAATCTTGGCACAGTTATATTTGTTTTTTACCATTGAATTCCCCCCCCCAGTTCATGTCCTCCAATGCAAAAGAATTGTACACAGGGACAGAAATAAGTTTTAATTACACACATTTATTCTAATTTATTAATTTAGGAAAAGGGGAATTGGATGGGGAAGTCTCCCAGTCACCAGTGGGAAGTTACAGTGTTCTCCAGCCACCAGTGTGGGGAGAACACGTGTCAGAGAGTTTAACAGAACTTATATTGTTTAGCTAAATAAGCAGAAACAGAAAATATAATAGGGAGCTCCCATCATGAGAAGGAAAGGTTCATGAGGGAAGAAGTCTGGAGTCTGCCCCCACCCCAGCTGGGTGGGGGAAGGCCTAACCTTTCTGAGGCCTGGATCAGCAGTCTCTTTACTCCATTGCCAAGTGGGGGAAGAGAGTGGCTTCCTCTAGGGAAGTCAATTTAAGTTCTTCCCAGGTGACTCAGAGTGACAGCTGATTGGTTCATATTTGACCAATCAGCCCCTAGGTTGTCACCCTAACTAGATACCTCCCACTCAAGGGGGGGGTTGCCTCTGCAGAGAGGTCTGACCATCACATCCCCCCCACTGAAGAAATAACCCTAACTGCTGTTAGGGTACTGGGGTGTGGAATTTGGGGAAAAAAAGCATTAGAAAATACATATATGTTTAATAAAATAAAAGCACCAGAAGAAGTACACATATGTTTAAGAAATAAGAATTAACAATACCCATTTTTCAACCTATTAAGAGGCAAGGCAAGCTTAATAGAGGGGTTAAGGAGGAGCTTGGCAACCTTGTGTGGGGTCTCACTCCTAAACTCTCACAATATGACCTGAAGAAACTAAGTCTTTGGGAGGGTAAATGAAACAAACATAGGTATTGATACATCCAAGGGGCAGGCTTATTTTAACTATAGATACCAGACTGCATCTATTTGTGGAAGTAAGTTAATAAAGGCAAAGAATTCCAAAGTAAAATATCAATTTTATGACTTCCTCTCTCCACACCCTCAAGCACTGCTTCCATTAGTATGTGCATTGTTGTCAGTGGGAAAGGTAACACAAGAGCAGATCTACACAAAAGAGCTAGCACGAGGTCAGTCTCCTGTACAGCTCTGCCATCAATAAGCCAAGGTGGAAAGAGCTCATAGCTTCTCGCCTTGCAATGAGTCCTGTGAAAAGTTCTGTGATTTGTGGAGCTCAATGAACCAGTGTTTTCAAATATCACAGAGCTCCCTAAGAGTGTAAAAAGGGGTAAATACCTGAAAAGGTGAACAGTTCCTGAGGGATTTCCTATATTCTTACATTGCCAGTAAGCATATTTGACTTGTCCAATATATTATATTACATTGCCAGTAAGCAGAGTCTAGGGAATATGTACCTAAGCTAGATGAAGTTATTTAAACATACCAGAGCCAGAGATATTAATAAATCTGATTCTGGTTCTAAAAATAAGCAAAGACTAGAGTCAGCAAAATTGGAGACCACTTCTAATTTTACCTGACCCATTTGGTTCTATGCTCCTGCTGCTGCTTCTAACAGCATCCATACCTATGGCATCAGAAACAAATATCATGGTGTCTAGAAAGAACACAACGCACTGGTACTCAAAGTCAAATACAGAAGTTCAAGGTCAGGTCAGCCTATCACTTAAAAGCAGAATAAACCCAGGAAGTGACTTGATCCCTGTGAGCTTCATTTTTAAATGCACAATGGGGAGTGCCTGACCTATTGATCCTGTGCTGTTAACATAAAACCCCTTGAAATATTTGCAATAGGTGAGAACTACCTCACACAATGTATTACTCATGAGACAAAAATTAAAGCTTACATGAAAATACTATTTGATTTTCTTATAAAGATACACATAAAAGAGAATAGTTCTCTCTCTTATTCTTCTTACTTCCACTCAATTATTTAACAAGTACTTACTGAGTGCCTAATATATGTCAGATTAGAGAGAATAAAGTGGTGAATAAGTCAAATAAGGTATCTGAGAAAAGGGGAGGAGGTTGGGGCAGTCAAAACACGTGTAAATAAATAAATGAACTATTTCAGAGTTTCTTGTAAAAGAGCTTCCTGAGCAAAGTACAATCATATGTGTGTCATAATGAATGTATCAAAGTGTCATAATGTAACCATTATTTTGTATACTAACTTGAAAAATTAATTAAACAAGTGCTCTCATATATAGTACATGAGCTTGGGTTACAATAATCATAAGGAGTCTCTAGTCCAGAAATAAAGAATAAAATGAAAATAGTCCAGAAAGAACAAATAAAAATTCCTCTAAAACCAAAATGATCTGGACACATCTGGACTAAAAATAGTGCCTATGACAATAGGATAATGAAGAAAGAGGAGGGCACTCCAGGAGCGCTGAGCAAGGTACAAAGAAGAAGAGTCCTGGAGGCTGTGCTAATGAATCTGCACTTTTTTTTAATAAAGGGAGAAGTTCTTCCATAGTTTTTTTTTTTGAGGTAGGGTCTCGCTCTAGCCCAGGCTGACCTGGAATTCACTATGTAGTCTCAGGCTGGCCTTGAACTCACAGCAATCCTCCTACCTCTGCCTCCCAAGTGCTGGGATTAAAGGTGTGCGCCACCATGCCCGGCTTCTTCCATAGTTTTAAGAGTGATTTAACATGGTTTTCCTGGTCAGGAACCTAAGAACAAATACAAAGGCTGTCTTTGTTAATATTGTCCTATGGTTCTTTCCTTGGTAGGTTGGTTGGTTTTCAGTTGGGAATGTTCATTTTAAGCCCACTCTTCCCACAGCCTCCTCTCTTACAGAAATGCCCATTGATTGTATCTAGCTTTCAGAATATACCCCACGAAGGCATATACTTGTCCAATTCACTAGCAAAGCCCGAGAGCCTTCTTTCATCATCTCCACTGCCAACACCATGGCCTAAGTCCTGCTCTACCCCTTCCCAGATTTCAGGATGGCCCACAACTCCCCAACTGCTCTCCCTTCTTCATTCTGGTTTCATGTGGCTGCAGAGGGACCTAAGAAATGAAAAGAGATGATTTTACTTCTCTACCTCAAGCCCTCCATTGTTGTCCCATTTCAAAATCATAAGAATGTCCTATAAGGCTGGGTGTTATCTAGTCACTTGCTCTCAATCCAAATTTTCTGCCAGGTTTTCCCTACTGATTCTGCATCATTTTCAAATGCACTGGTCCTCTTGCTGATGTAAGTATTCTCGCTATTCATATGTCAGGCCTTTTCTCTCCCTAGTTTTTCTGTATAAAATACATTCACTAGATAGCCAAAGGGCCTGAAAACTTGCTTCTTAAAAATTTGACTGAAGTTTCAACTGCTCAATGAGTCCATACTTTATCGTTGATCCCTTTCTAAAATGGCACCATTGCCACAAATCCTCCCTTCCTGCCATTCTTGTTTGAAGCATCTTCAAAGTTCCTAAGCCTACCTACCACACTATTACTTACCTGACTCATTATTGATTACCCCAAAGTAGAAGCCCTAAAGGCAAATGTGTCAGGCAAAGTGAGTGCCATATAATAGGGTTAAGTAGATATTTATGGCATGAAGAAATTGAAATTCATAAACTCCTCCTTGGATCAATACCACTTGGTGTAGAAGTGGCTCAGGCCCTATTAATGAGATGTGGCTTTGTGGGAAGGACTGGTGGGCATAAAAGATAGCCAGAAAATTAAAGTTAAAAGTGGAAGTTTTGGAAAAGGAGATACACTTGAATGTCCATTGACATAATGTGGGTGGTAATTATCATAGTAATGAAGGATAGAATTTATGAAAAATGTTACAGTTGCTACTAAGGTAACACTATCTCATAACCAGCTTAAAATAACCATTTTATTGTATTGTCAGATTCTGTGATTAGAAAATCAAATATTATAATGCGAACAGCTTATCTGAGCTCCATGATGCCCAGAACCTTATCTAGAAAGACTTAATTTCTGAGAACTATAATCATTCAGAAATCTGTTGATTTGCATGACTGGCAGCCAATGTTGACTGTTGGCTGGGAACCAGAGCGACTACATGCAAACTCTTTGTGACTAAGTTTCCTCAGAATAATCAAGCTTCTTCATGACAACCCTGGGCTCCAAAGGGAAGTGTCCAAGAAGAGAAAGCAGAAATAACAGCGCCTTTTATGACCAATGTGGGAGTCATGTGTCATCATTCCATCATTCTCTATGACCAAAGCAGTCACAAGTCACAGTGGAAAAAGGAAACCCTAACTTTTGATCTCATGATAGTCACACTGTAAAAGAATATGAAGAATTAAAAAATGTTGGGCTGGAGAGATGGCTCAGCGGTGAAGGCACGTGCCTCCAGTGCCTAAGGTCCCAGGTTCAATTCCCCAGGACCCACATAAACCAGACCCACAAGATTGTGGTGTTCTCTCTCTCTCTCTCTCTCTCTCTCTCTCTCTCTCTCTCTCTCTCTCTCTCTTTCTATCTCTGTGCTTGAAAATGAATAAATAAAATATTTTTTAAAATAAAATTAAAATTAAAAAAATGTTATAATATCACAGAATCTAGAATAATCTCCTTACATAATATCTGAGTATAATCCCCATAATATTTCTATATGATAGCATGATATTACATTTGGAATAAGGTGGAAACAAACTGAAAGAATATTAAATGATTTGTTCAGAATCACATTTTTGACATTTGGTACTGCTGAAGAAACATTAGGCAAGCATAATAAACAACAAGATAGCGATGTTGGAGGAATGATGCAGAAAAGAGAAAGCCTAAAAGAGGGAGACAGCTAGGGAAAGAAATCATGAGAGGTAGAAGTCTATAGTGGTACCTGGTCAGTTTTCAGTTATTGTGATTTGACTGGTCTCATATAAAGGAATATGAAGGTGACCAGGAATATCCTATAACCAATTCCTCCTATTTCCAGGCAAAACACATATTTAAAACATTAATAAAATTACACATCAAAGCACTTTATTATACATGTTATTTACTATATGTTATAATGTAAATATTTTAGGAAGATGAAATTGAATTATCTGGATATTCTCAATTTTTCATTCTTTTAAAGAATGATTTGGCTAAATTTATCCTAACAAGTTTTGTAAAATTGTCATTATTTATTCATTCAGCAAATGAAAATAATCTGATGATCTTGAAATACTCTCTGGAATTATATTGTCTATCAATAATCCACTCCTAGGCCTAAATCACAAATCTTACTTTATGTTGAAGAATTCACATTAAATTACTCTTCACTGTGAACATAATGGCAGAAAATGAAAAGCTCATCTAGTAGGCATGAAGCTTGATAAGGAAGGACTCTGTGCCCGACAGCTGTGATTTCACACTAGCACTCAGGGTATCGTCAACATGCGCATTTCAAGTGATTGTGTGGTTCTTCCATGGTTCAGAGAACCTAGTGATTCTGGATTGTGTGGTCCTTCCATGGCTCAGAGAACCCCGCTGATTCTGGATTTTGTCCTTCCATGGCTCAGAGAACCCTGCTGATTCTGGATTTTGTCCTTCCATGGCTCAGAGAACCCCGCTGATTCTGGATTTTGTCCTTCCATGGCACAGAGAACCCAGTTGATTCTGGACCCTGAATATTTCTTAGCATCCTCGCATGTTCCACTTTCTCTGTTCTCTTCAAATTACTCTGAGCTCTTCATAAAAAGGCTTTCAGTACTTTCCTTGAGATAAGGTCCAGGTCTCACTATGTAGGAAGCAAAGGCTAGACGTGAATTCAAGACCCTCCTGCCTGCCTCAGCCTCCCAAGCACAATGGTATCAAATTTGCTCTATCCCTGGCTTTGAACATGTCATACTTTCCCCACATCAGGACCTTTGAAAATGACATACTTCCTCATTCACTTCTATGCTTTAAAGCCACAGTAACCATCATTGCATATGGATGCTTCCTTTAACTTCTCAGTGAGACACGATCCTCCGTCATTACATGTCTTCACTTTTAGTCACATGGTCCTAGGAATCTAAGTGACTCAGAGTTGTAATGTTGCATTTATTAGTTTGGTTCTTCAGTTAATTTATTCTCCCTAATAGATTGTAAACTTGTTGAGGTCAATCACCATATGCACTCTTTCTTTCACCACTGATCACAGTGGCAAACCTACTATGATCTTCAGCAAATATTTAGTAAATAATCAATTAATGGACATTAAGAATAATTAATCAAAGAAATCACAATTCAGATTTCTGAGAGCCTTGATCAGCTTGTTATAGAATAGTTACAGACTCATGCATGGTCTGTTCATATCCTGTGCTCTTTTCATTATTACTGCCAAGGTTTCTGCTATGATTACACACCAAATTAATGCTAATCTGTAACAAAGCATATGTGAGTTTTAGCTTTCAAGGAACTTTACTTTCACTACTGCATTTCATTTGATCTTCTAAACCAATCCAGAAGAGTAGCTGCTATTAGCCTCAGTGTTCCTGATAAAGAATTTTAAGCATAAAATTATTGAATTTAAGGTTAGAATTCTCACTACCCTAGACTTCCTGGAAGATCTGACTGCAGAAATTAGGAACTTGGAATTTCCATGTCTGGAAGCACACGGAAAGATAACTAGAAGTAGATGTGCCTTTCCAGCCTCAAACAAAAAGCACAGATTCAATCTACTAAATGGATTATTTGGGAGCTAAGTAGATGGATCATAGAGTCAATGCTTGCCTTGAATACATGAAGATCTGAGTTCAATCCCTAGTAACCACATAAAACTCCATGCATGGTGGTACAACACTTGTAATTCCAGCAATGAGAAGGCAGAGACAGGAGGATCTCTAAGGCTCATTGGACAGCCAGTCTAGCCTAATTGGTGAGCATCAGGCCAATGAGAGACCCTGTATAAAAGGAGGTGGAGTTCATTCCTGAGGATGACACTCAAGTTGTCCTCTGGCCTCCATACACACAAGCGTGCACGCGCACACACACACGCACACACATACAAATACACATACACACACACCTAAAAATAAAAAACAAAAACTACTGTTTTGTTAAAATTGAGATATATTTTCCCATATAACTGATTTGGCACCCCTCACCAACTTCTTTATGTGCCTATTCTTTATATTGTACAAATACTACCTTAACACAGACTTGTCAATTCTCTATCTTACGAGGCAATTTAGCGCTTCATTATTAACTTTTTCTCTCATGTCCCATATACATCTGCAATCTCAAACTAAAATAGAACTGGACCAGGATGCCTGATCCCAATTCTGTACTCCACATTCAGGCTTCTTACAGCTCATGTAACACAACCATCTGTTGTGACTAAAGCCACTAGGTCTCTATCAATTCACAAAAGAAGAGAAAGAGATTTTTGGAAAGATAATATAAATAAATCCACATGAAAAACCAACATCAGAGTCGTTAGACACAGATCACTTATACTATAATCAAAGAGTTAACAGATGATTGAAAATCTTGGCAGAGAACTGGAAACTGTTAAAAAGAATTAAAAGGAAAGTTTCAGTAAAGATGACAGGGCGGTAGCCACACCAAAGCAGCCTGGGGGAAGGATGGGGCAGAAAAACTGTGAAGTATACCCTTCTTTTCAAAAGTGAAGGAGTGCAAGAAAATTTTTAAGTCAGCAGAAAAGGAGGAAAGTTCCAGAGCTTAGAGTAATCACACAACCAGCCAGAAGCACCTCCAGTTGCTGGAGCCCCAGACTCCAGGGAGAAGCACCTACAGCCACTGCTCAAACAGTGCAGAAATGTCTCCAGCCCAGCTTCATCCTCAGCTCCTGTGGAAATTGGCCTCCAGCCACCCACCACCACTGTGGAAAAGTCCCCTCCAGCTGCTGCTACTGTGGGAAATCACCATCAGCCATGGCTCTGGAAGAGAATTGGCCCCAGCAGCAGCTCCAGTGTTGGGTAAGGAAGAGCTCACACCTGGCACCACCCATGCCAGGATGAGCAAAACAATGGTGAGGGGATTCTTGACTCACAATGGCTTCACAAAGTCAAAAAAACCTATAAGAAAGGTGGGTGAGGAGTGCCATGTGTTGGGGTATTCGGGGACAGGGTGCTCCAGGTGGGCAAATGCATGGTGAGTTTGGGTCCAATGCTGTCAGTGTGTTTGGGACCTGTGAACCCCCAGTGGGTGAGGGGCAAAGTGGGTTTGGGGCCTGTATGCTCCAGGCTGATGAAGAGTCATGTGTTTGGGACCAGAGCTCTAGGGGCACCAGCGTGAGTACAGACTCCTGAGGGGACCTGGAGTTTGGGGCCTAAGTTTTCAAGCACAGGGTAAATGGACTGCTATGCTCCAGACAGGTAAAAAGTAGGGCATACTTGGGATCTGAGCTCTGGGAGTGCCAGTGTATGAGAGGCCCATGTATTTGGGCCAGGAGCACACAAAAGGCAATGAAGTACACAGCAAGTTTGGGTCCTGTGCTTTGGGGGTGCCAGTGTGTTAGAAGACTGTACTCTGGATTGGAGAGGAGTATGAAGCATTTGGAGTCTCTGTACCCACTTTGTGCTTCCCCAAACAAAACACATCTCAATTATCAGCCATGAACCCAGAGTAGCAGACACACTTGTAATCTCCATAACTCTGCACCTGTGGATACAATGTTATACCATGCCAACCCTGCTCAAACCAAAAACATGCCTCCATAAATTAAAAAAAAAAATGTGATTCTCTGAATTATTTCAGACCACAATGTGTTAAAGCTAGAAATTAACAAGAGAAACAACAGAAAGTACAATTACTAGAGATTGAACAATATATTATTAAACAGCAAATGGGTTGTTCAAGAAATCAAAAAGGAAATAGCAAAACTTCTTGAATTAAATGACCACAAAAACACAACATATCAAATCTTATGGGACACAATGAAGGAAGCCCTAAGTAGAAAATTCATAGCGCTAAATGCCTTCATAAAAAAGACAGAGAGATCTCAAATCAACAACCTAACTACCCACCTACAGGCACTGGAAAAACTAGAACAATCCAACCCTAGGAGCTCTAGGCAAAATAATAATAATAATAATAATAATAATAATAATAATAATAATAATAATAATTAAGATCAGAGCTGAAATTAATGGAATGGAAAGTAAGAAAACAATTTTCAAAAAATAGGGTGAAATGAAGAGCTGGTTCTTTGAAACAATAAACGAGATTGACACAGCCATGGCCATTTTGATCAAATGAAAAAAGAGAAGTCCCAAATCAATAAAATCAGAAATGAAAAGAGAGCAGTCACAGCAGACACCCATGAAATTGGAAGAATCATCAGATCATACATCCAAAATCTCTTCTCCACAAAATTGGAAAACCTGGAAGAAATGGATGAAGTCCTTGACACCTACCACCTACCAAAACTAGATCCAGAGCAGATAAAGCTCCTAAACAAACCAACTGCATCTAAAATCTCAGTAACCAAAATCCTCCCCAAAAGGAAAAGACCAGGGCCTGATGGATTCTCAGCCAAATTCTACCAAACCTTCATCACAGAACTAAACCCACTCTTTCTCCAGATTTCTCCAGATGTAATTGCAGAACAGGGAATACTTCCTAACTCCTTCTATGAAGCTAGCATCACCCTAATTCCAAAACCAGGCAGAGATACAACAAGAAAGGAAAACTGTACACATATATCCGTGATGAATTTAGATGCAAAAATTCTGAACAAAATCCTCACAAACCAAATTCAACAACACATCAAAAGTATGCAAATGAAAAGCATACAGAAAAAGAAATCAGCAAGACTGTCCCGTTTTCAATAGCTTCAAAAAAATCAAATACCTTGGAATAAGACTAACCAAGAATGAAACACTATTTAATGAAAACACTCAAGAAAAAAATTGAGGAAGATGTGAAAAGATGGAAAGACCTTTCATGCTCCTGGATAGGTAGAATTAATATTGCAAAAGTGGCAATCCTACGAAAATCAATATATAGATTCAACACCATGCCAATAAACATCCCAGTATCCTTCTTTGGAGAGATAGACAAAATAGTCTCAAAATTCATTTGGAACAGCAGAAGGCCTCAGATACCCAAAAATATCCTCAGGAAAAAAAAACCACCTCTGGTGGCATTGCCGTACACAACCTAAAGTTATATACTACAAAGCCATGGTAACAAAAATATCATAGAACTGTCATAAAAACATACAGATAGACCAATGGAACAGAATTGAAGCTCCTACCCTTAGTTCAAGTAACTACAACTACTTGATCTTTGACACAGGTGCTGTCATCATCAGCCACACTCAGCTGGGATGAATCTCCAAACCAGGCACAGTTATATGAGGAAAGGATTTATTAAAGCTACAGATCCAGGGGAAGTTCCATAATAATGAAAAAGGACTGGTCCACTTTCACAGGTCCAAGCAGAGAGAGAAATCCATCACCAATACCACACACACACAGAAACAAAACAGGCAGGGGCAAAGGAGAGAATGCCTTCCCCTTTAGATAGCCTTAGATTGGGGTCCGGCAACCCTTTCCCAGACTTGTTGACATCCTGAGTGTTGTGATCAGCTTCTAGCTGCTGCACAGAAAGAACCCAAACAAAAGAGGCTGTGGAGGAATGGGTTTATTTGGCTTAAGGACTCAAGGGGAGACTCCATCCTGGCAGGGAAAATGATGGCATGAGCAGAGGGCTGGACATCACCTCCACCACAGCACTGGAAATATCAGCAGGAAGGTGTGCCAAACACTGGCAAGGGGAAGCTGTCTTATAACCCCAAAAGCCTGCCCCCAACAACACAGCTCTAGTGAGGTTGTAATTCCCAAACTGCCATCAGCTGAGGATCGATCGCTGAGAACATATTCATTTGTTTGTGGGGGACACCTGGATCAAACCATGACAGTCTGCCCCTGGCCCCCACAAACTAATAATCATACATGATGTAAATAAAATGTGTTCAGCTCAACTCTTAAGTCCCCGCAGCTTTCAACTGAGCCATAATACCAAAAATAAACCCATAATGGCACAGAACATTCACACTGCAAAACATGAGGCACAGCAAAAACAAATTGAACCAATACAAGATTTAAAACAAGCAGGGCACCATCCATCTCTAACTCCAAGTTCAATGATTCTAACCAATAACAAGTCTCTTGGAGATTCAATTCCACCCCAGCTTGGCTACTCAAAGTCCAGGAAAACTTCGTCTGGTGCTGGCAGCTCGCCTTGGCACCCATCCATAGTCCTGGAATTCACTGGGTCTCCATTGCAACCCACAGTTCATCCTCATTGCTCCATCGGGCTCCATGCAGGCAACCTTGCACACCTGCTTCACACACCAATGGCCATTTTTCAAAAACAAAACTGTGTTGCAAATCCAATGACCCTCTCTTCTTCCATTTGCCATACTCCACAGAACCAGGTGGGCTACCAACTTTTTAATCCAGAGGGGATCAAAGCATTCAGGCCCCTTACTTCAAAGAGTCCACTTTCTTCCATTGTTCCAATGCAGACCAGCTGGCCCAATCTCAATGGTTGTCATCTCTCAAACAATTGCAGGTGAACAGGCAGCAGTTTCTGCCCAAAGATCTTTCTTTCTGTGCCATCTCTATCTGCTCACACCAGTCCATCATTACATCAAACAACCCTGCACAGGTTCCCAGGATGCAGGCAGGAAGAACGCAGCAAGTCTCTCACACTAACTGCTTCTGGCAAAGTCCTGACAAAGTTCTTTTTCACCCTCATAAGCCAAACCTCACAGTCCATAGTTCTCATTACATTCAGGTCTTGTAACTCTGACCAGAATGATCCATCACGCTGTACTTACAACACTGCAAGGCACCTCTCAGGACGAAGTTTCCAATCCGTCCACATTCCTCCTGCAGATCACTTCCAAAGCCACAAGATCAGGGTTCTAGCAGCAACAGATGACCCCACTTCTGGTACCAAAACTGTTGCGGTCAGCTTTCTAGTTGCTGCACAGAAAGAACCCAAAGAAAAGAGGCTTGTGAAGGAAAGGGTTTATTTGGCTACTGGACTCGAGGGGAGACACCATCCTGGCAGGGAAAATGATGGCATGAGCAGATGGGTGGACATCACCTCCGCCACAGCACTGGAAACAGCAGCAGGAAGGTGTGCCAAATACTGGCAAGGGGAAGCTGGCTTATAATCCCCATAAACCCACCCCCACCAACACAGCTCCATCGAGGTTGTAAAATCCATACTTCTATCAGCTGAGGATCAATTACCCAGAACACATTCATTTGTTTGTGGGGGACACCTGGATCAAACCATGACACCGAGTCTCTGAAATTTCCTTCCTGCACTGACCTCCCAGGAAGGGATGCTAATTTCTAGCTTGCTTGATCTTCCTTACATACTGCCCCCAAGTAAGAGGGCTGCCTTCCTGTGAACAACACCCAAGAGACCCACCAAGATTATTAAAATGATCAAGTTGACAACAAAACTTAACCATCACAGATGCCAACAATGTTCATTGGAGAAAAGACAGCATGTTCAACAAATAGTGCTGGGAAAATTGAATAAATACATATTAAAAATGAACCTAAACCCACTCCTCTCACGATGCACAAAAATCAACTCCAAATGGATTAAAGACCTCAATGCAAGGCTTGAAACTCTTAAAAACCTAGAAAAAAAAGAAGAAAATTCTCCACAAGTTAAGAATAGGGAAAAACTTCATAAACATAACCCTAGTAACCCAGGAAATTAACAATTAACCAATGGCATCCCTAAAAAGCTTCTGTACATTCAAACATACCAGAAACAGAGCCAGCAGACCATCATCAGATTGGGAGAAAATCTTTGCTAGCTATACCTCAGACAAAGGCCTAATATCTAGAACCTGCAATGAACTCAAAAAAACTAAGTAATAAAAAAATCAAACAATCCATTCAAAAATGGGGCAGTGAACTAAACAGGGAATTCACAAAGGAGGAAATACAATTCTCACTTAAGAAAATGTTAAACATCCTTAATCATCAGGGGAATGCAACTCAAAACTACTATGAGATTCCACCTTACTCCAGCCAGAATAGCAATCATTAAAAAAAGATCTGCCAACAGTAGACATTTTCAAGGATTTGGGGAAAAAAGAACTCTTATTCTATGCTGGTGGGAATGCAAACTTATACAACAACTATGAAGCACTCTGGAGGCTTCTGAAAAAGATGAAAATAGAGCTTCCAACTGACCCAGCTATTCCTCTACTGGCATCTACCCTAAAGGCTCCTCTCTTCAATACTGAGATATTTGCTCAACCATGTTTATAGCTGCTCGATTCACAACAGCTAAGAATTGGTATCAATCCTAATGCCCATCACTGGTTGAATGGATATCAAAGTTGTGGTACATATCCACTATGTCAGTCTACTCAGTAGTAAGGAAAAATGATATAATGAAATTTGCAGGAAAATGGATAGACTTGGAACAGATCATACTCAGAAAACTCACTCAAGAACAGAGAGACAAATGCCACATGTTATCCCTCATCTGTAGTTCCTAATCAGTTAAGCTTGAATAGTGTCATGGTTTGATCCAGGTGTCCCCCACAAACAAATGAATGTGTTTTGAATGATTGATCCTCAGCTGATGGCAATTTGAGAATTAGAACCTCACTGGAGCTGTGCTGTTGGGGGCGGGTTTATGGCGTTATAAGCCAGCTTCCCCTTGCCAGTGTTTGGCACACCTTCCTGCCACTGTTTGCATTGCTATGGCAGAGGTGATGTCCAGCCCTCTGCTCATGCCATCATTTTCCCTGCCAGAATGGAGTTTCCCCTTGGTTTCCATAAGCCAAATAAACCCATTCCTCCACAAGCCGCTTTTGTTTGGGTTCTTCCTGCGCAGCAACTAGAAAGGTTACTGCAAGGAATAGTAAGCCAACCTGACATGCAAATCGAGAGTCAGTCAGCAGGGATGGAAGAGAATGGGGGAGGGAATGGGAGAGTGTGGAAAGATACACACAAAACTAAATCCAAAATGCATTGATGCCATAGAATCCTTATTCTTGGACAGTAGGCTAAACAATATCAGCCTCTAGAGAAATATGGGGGTATTGTCTGGTAAGAAGGGCCCTGAAGGGGGTGGGGTGAAGCCTAACTCTAATACAATTGACTTTGGCCTGTAACTCCTTGTGCCAGATAGTGTGCATGAGTGTGTTCTAGCAGACAGAACTGTCTATGGGAGTGCTCTTGCAGACAGAACTGTGTTTCACTGAATTTGCAATGCATACACACTGGCATGGAAAACCTAAGTGAATAAGTGGCAAAGAGGTGGAGCAGATTTCTCATTGTTGGGCAGGAGTTCATAGAAAAGCCAGAGCAGGAGGCTAAAACAATCTATGTGGTAGTAAGGTAAGAGCTGGAAGCATTGGTGCCATCTCAAATTCTGTTAATTATAGACACAATGGCTATAGTCTATTCACTATATTCATGCACTATACAATATTTGTACATATGTGACATATTCATGGTTTAGTTTGAACAAGTATGTATTCTTGCTCTGAAGGTGTGAAAGCTTAGAAGCAGCAATGATAACTCTAGATGTTAACATGTCAAAGAAATAAAAGAGCCTCCAGAAATAGATACCAATTGCCAAGCTGGGACAACTTCAGTAATAAGATAAAATAGCATTGCAATATAACTCAAAGTAAAAAGCAAATGCCCACAATAAATAAATTACTGAATAAATCAATGGTGGAGAAGAGATTAGTTTACTCCATGGAAAAGAATCCCCAGTGTGTATGCGGATACTCTGCCTTTGAGAAAGAGAATTACTCTTTGTCATTTAAGTGTTGCCCACCATGGCTAGTGACTTATTCCCAGAGACAACAGCATGAAAAAAGGGGTAAAGAGAAACTTGATGCTGGAGAATCCTGACAAGTACCTCAGCCAAATGATTCAGACGGATATCAAATGTGAAAGCCCACGCTGATAATGTGATCCTTGTCATGCTGCAAGGAAAATGGTGCTTTGCTTTGGTTGTCTCCCCAAAGCCTATCACCTCCTGTAGCTGTGAGAACAAGACCAGCAAACAGAAACCTAAAGGGACAAGACAAGGGAAATGTGGTACTCTGTGTAGGAACCTGGAGATCATAAGTAAAAAAGGAGAAATTCTGAGAAATTTTTAGATTATAGTTACTAACAATGTAGCAATAATGAATGTATTCATTAATAAATACTGGACTTATATAAAAGCTATACTGGTCAGTTAAGACATAAACAGTTAAAATATGCAATAATAATCACATTATTGAGGCTGGTAAATGTGTTACCCAGGTAGAGAAGTATATTAACAGTCTATGGTTTGCATTAATTATCTAAAGATAATAATATTTTATTATGGTGAAATGACTCCTACAAAAAAAAACACCTGATTCTGTGTGTAAACTAGGGTTTTGATACATGCTCTTTAGAGAGGAAATCCTGGGCTTATAAAATTTCATGCAATGTGTCTTCTTTAATATATCTTCATACTTGCATTAACAACTTTATAAAACATAAAACACATTGCAAAGGTAATCTTATTTTTGAGAAAGCAAGACCTCTTTAGGTTGTCAGCTTTGCTTCTGAATTTATAAATTTCAATTTATAAATGGCTTTCGGAGAAAATGGGTTGAGTCACTTGTGCACTGTTCCTCTCCAGAAGAGAAGGGGACTGTCCTCAATAACAACATGTCTGCCACATCATATCACAGACGTGGCATCAGTTAAATGAAGCAAGACACTGAAATGAGATTCTTTTCATGTTTCATAGAACACGTAGATCAGTGGCATTTTCATGGGGGGTAAAGATGAATGTAGCATTTCAACCACACCTGAAAGAACATGAGCTAATACGGCATACTACTCCATCCACTCATTCAGAAATGGTAATGCAAATAAATGTTCAAATGTTTATGCTTCATAAGCAAGGCACGGTACCTGGAATTATTGTATCGTGCTTTCTTCTTCCACTGACTTATTCATTTCAAGTCAGGTAACCAGAAAATCACTGTATTCAAAAGAAGCTGATAGTTCTACAATCCTTTCATTTCATTCAAATCTTACTAGGCTCCTTGTATAACACTAAAGTATCCACCAACATCAGTGACAAAGGGTTTCATGTAAAAAATACTGTGCTTCTAAAATTGATCGGATTCCCATTTCCCATGTACACAATCTGTAAACTTCAAAGGCTCTTGGGAAGAGTGGCTCCACTGAAAAATCCATCATTCCAAACACGAGTGTCCGACATAAACTCTCCAGTCCACAGCCAACATAATGAAAGCTCTGCACCTGGTTTTCAACCTTGTCTTCAATGCTCCTGAGACATATTTGAAGCATGAGGAAGGTCAGAGAGGAGTTGTTATTCGGAATGCTTTCAACTCATTTAGTGCCCTTCTTTCCAGCATCACAATCCCCAGGCTATCAAAGCAGAAAACCAGACTCAAACAAAAGCACAAGACCCTGTAGAGGGAATGTAGACTTAAGAAAAGACCTTGGAGAGAGACTGTATGGCTAGTAGAGCTCCGAGCTGCAGCAGCTTTGAAGTATAAAGGTAATATCCAGGGAACATACCTCACCACTCCTTTACAGTCCTGGTGCCCCAGCCCAATCTTACTGTCTTCAGAGAAACATCCCTTCTTTCATCCGCCAACTGACTTAAACAATTTAAAAGCACCGAGCACTGAGGTGCATTTTTAACTATGTACTGTCATCAAGTACCACCTGCTATAAGTACGAGGCATAACTTGCTGATATCTTTCCCAATAATGCATAACCTCAATCTAATAAGAAAGCATCCGCTAAACCCCAGTGAAATTACAAGAAAAGAAGAAATAAAAGAAAGGAAGAAAGGAAGAAAGGAAGAAAGAAGAAAGGAAGAAAGAAAGAAAGAAAGAAAGAAAGAAAGAAAGAAAGAAAGAAAGAAAGAAAGAAAGAAAGAAAGAAAGAAAGAAAGAAAGAAAGAGGCAAGTGACCAGTACTTGAAAAGTGTCAAAGTTCTGAAAGGTAAGGAGACTCTAGGGAACAGCAATAGATGGGAGACCATGGGCAGTTAAACACAAAGTGGAAAGTGAACTAGGTCCTCTAGCAGAAAAGGGGCATTAGTGGGGGGGGGGGGAGGCGAAATTCACATAAATTCTGCTGATAGTACTACAGTAAGGCTGCCTTCTTAGTTTGGGTAATTATCCTATGGTTGTGCAAATGATAAGGAGTGGGTAGATAAGGGATATACTGAAATCCTGTGCTATTAGAATAATGTTGTATCAAAGTTTTTCTTAATTAGCTAATACAAAGCAAAACCTACCACATATTGTGATGAAGAAAAGAAAAAACCAGAAAGGAAGATTTGAATCAAAATTCAAAAATGCAAATTTCTCAGTAGATCTGTGATACTCATTTGAAAGTTTCTGATGCAAATACAGTCAGAAAATGGCATAATATGGATATTGAAACCATCAGCTTTATACTCAGGTCTATCTGAGTTTGAAACCTGATCTTACCACTTACTGTTTAATGTCACATTA